>SCDY01000680.1:0-61091 GCA_004143825.1 Drosophila micromelanica | reverse complement strand
AACCAAAAAATCGCAAATCAAATACTACAGACCTGTAAATTGGTTTGTACATAGATTTTGATGCCCCTAATAAGTCCTGAAAATTTCATAACGATCATAGATTTCGTTTAGAAGAAAACAAGGATTTCGTTTCTGTACTGAGGGCACGCGCACCGAGGAAAGTGAGTGCTACTTGCATTTGTATATATATGTGTAGCTGTGTATGTGTGAATTTGTGTATGTATATGTAAACGAGCTGAAATGTTTATAGAAACAGATCGCAGGGGTCAGGGTATCTCCTAGTCGGGCGGCCCCGACTAGAGCCTTCTCACTTGTTATACTTGTTCACTAAATAAAAATGGTATATTGGGCTTGTGCAATGTCCGTCATGCTGTCGGTCCGGATGAACGCAACTTTGTCGACGCCATTTAAGAAAGAGACTTCAAACTTTGGATATATAGTTATCCTATTTAGACAAAGTGTGCCACGCCCACTGGGAGGCTGACAATTCCATAACATGTCGATGCACCTCAAATCGGAAATCGATAAAAGGTTAAAATTTCCCACCATTTTAGAGATAAAGTCACCAAACTTGGCTTGTAGATAGCTGAGCTAGAGTCACCAAATTTGGGACACATATTATTGAGAAGCACCACAAGACGTTACAGAAAAAATTTTAAGCCCATATATTTCGCACAGTTTTAAAGCTAGGATCACCAAATTTCGAAGGTAAATAAGTGATCTCCTCCTTTAAAGATTGCTAAAAAAAACAATTCCCGACCACGACCTTTCCCGCCCCCACAATATCTCGTAAGAAATTTTCATCACACGACTTTCGCAGAATTTCTAAAATGATTTCTGTTGGTTGAATTTAAATATCAGTTTATATGGATGGTTTTATTCCAAAGCGTGTATTCCAACTTTTAGCTGGTTTTTTCGCGTACTACCTGCGTTCACTCTGATATTTTACGACAGCTTTTATCAGCTGTCTTGTCAATGTTTAAAGCCAAATCTCAATCCCAATCGTTTACGGAACGCATGAAAAATTGCGAAAGCGAAAACGTTGCCAAAATGAGTTTTAGCACAAGTGACAGCGACGCAGAGTTCATCTAATTACATTTGTCAACACAACGAATTGATTAAATGTAAGTTGGCGGGAGGTTGGATAAGTATATGGCAATAAGGCAATGGCATTTATCATCATTAAGTTGTAAAAGAAAAGCGCAAATATGAAAACAACTTTGTGCTGCTTTAGGGAATATGTCCTATATGAATAACCATAAAAGGCATCAGCACAGCTGCAACAATGCGAACTTTATATCAGAGGGATGCATTTAAGATAGTGATAAATGAGCTTTTCACTCAGTTTAAAGCTGCGCAAGTGGGTTGCCCTGCTCAGGATTAAAGATTGTTTGCTAAGAAGGTAGCATATTATCATATTACAAGTATTTCGATAAATTAATTTTTTAATAAAGCCATGGCAGCCGTTGCCTTTAAATAAATAATTAAATGTTTAATTAAATAAAGTAAAATTCGTAAGCTGACAGACTTGGTCTTATTAAAATCCAATAACAGGTTTGTTTCCAATGAATCAACTTTGTATTGTTTTGAATGTTTCAATTTTTTAATAAAACTGCCAAACAGATTGTACTTTAATATATTGCTTCGCATCAAATTTATTTTTTACCCAATATTTTGTTAATTGCTTATTCAATTAATAAAAATTAAGGCTACTTTTGAAAGTACGGGTTAATTGTTCATCTTCTTGAACTGAACTATATTACACTCGGTCTTATAAAGAAAAACTTCAAAAGGGTTATATAATTTCAAGTGGAATTGTATATACATATATAATTTTGTATAATGTTAACATACAAGAAGCCATTAAAGTAAATAACAACAATATAACAATAATAAGAAGAAAAATAATTAATTTATAATAAGAAGAATAATAGCTTGGCCTTTTTAGAATGCAACAACCGGATTTAGCTGTACATAACGAGTATTATTTAGATACTATGGTCTTAAAATACCAGAACGGCATTTGCAATTCCAAGCGACAAAAATCAAGTGTCTCTTTTGCATTTTGTATGGTCCTCCTTTTCTCTCCACTGTAGCTGCATCTTGCTGGCTGTTAGTCTAAAAAACAAAATGCTCCCACAAAGCTGGAAAGGGAAATGTTTGCATTTGCCTTTGGCTGGCACTAAATATATAATATTTAGTGGTCGTAATTAAAAATTAGCGCACCAACCAAGAGCCATGGTCACGATATAATCCTCGTGTCGACTTGGTATCTCTAAAAGTGCGCCTGTGTGTATGTGTGCGTGAGTATCTGTGTGTGTCTCCCCGTCCTCCCGCCCAGGTCTTGCTAATATAGGAGTATATTTGGCTTTATAATAGTTACCTCCATTTACCTACCTGCTCTTCCTGTAGCACACATACACAAAACGGAAGTGTTAACTATTAAATTTATGCAGGCAATGTATTCCAGTTTTTAGTTACAGTTAAAGATGGCCAACAGGATGGCCAAGAGGAAAGCTCTAAAGTTGCTGTACAAACAGGCTCTAAAACTTTAAACGTACATTGATTTTGATTACTCTTCATGCGCTGCCTTTCTATGGAATGAATTTAAAATATTTAATTTTCCAAAGGTCAAATCTGTTAGGAAATTGAAACATTAATATAATATAATATAATATAATATAATATAATATAATATAATACAATAATAATATATAATATATTACAATATATAATATAATGTTTATCAAGAACTAGTAATATAATAATTGTAATTACAATTCTACATTATTGGTTTCCCTTATTAAAATGTATCGTATATTTGATAAGTAATAAAAATTATAAAATAATAATTTTGTACAAAATTAGATAATTTTTTTTATTATTTATAGCCTTGTATTGATTTAAAAATGTTTTGATTTACCCTGTTCACCAATAGGAAATAAGTATATAAGTTCTGTTAACTTCCAATCGGCTTTTTTAACGCCTCCGTTTATCCGCTCGTATATCTGACCCCATTAACTTATTCTTTGTTTAAAGGCGAAGACTCAAAACTTGGAAAATCTATTCGTGCTTAGTTTTACTGTCCACAACCACAGGGGAACGATTAATTACCGAATATCTTTACTTAAGCACTGTTTTTAAGCTATAGTTAATCAAATTGGCAAATAGTTAAAACTTAGGAGAGAAGGCAGATTAGAAAAATGTCTTTGAACATTTTAGTTGGTAACAGGTTTAGTCCTTCCAATGCAGCAAATGCAATTTGAATTTAAAGCACGACAGCTCCTAGCGCAAAGTCTAGGATGGACATGGTCTTGGGGAATTTTTGTTTTTAAATATATTGTTAGAATAATATAAAAGGAATTTAATGGGTAAGGGCGGATAGGAGAGGGCACGGCCATCAAGTATTCGCCAAAAGCAGTAAAAAAGTCAGCGCGTTGGCCAAGTTATTGTGTGTTGGCTTTTACTATAGACGATGCGTTGGCTGCCGTGTGCTTATGATCGTTCTAATTTTATGACATTATATTTTCAAGCATAGGCAAAGCAGAGCAGAGTGTGTCTCTATCTCTGGCGCTCTGAGTCTGCGTGTGTGTGTGTGTGTGAGTGTGTGTGGGCGGGGAAATGCGGGCATAGCCATTTCATAGTCAGACATGAATGCTGCGCTTTGTTGCTGTGCTACGCCTTTGTTTGTATTGCCCTCAGGGGTAAAGTTTTTAGGATAATAACTTCCTGCGACTTTACGAGGCAAGCAAAAGCCAAAACCCAACAGCACTGCCAGCACAAGCAGCAGCCACAACAATCACAACGGCAGCAGCTAAAGGGAAATGTGAATACTTAAGTCGGAGAATAGCGCATATGAACAAAATATCTTAAGACCGCACTTAAAGCACTCAGCGAACAAATGCCTGAATGACAGTGGACGCAAATGCTTCTGTTAGCTGGTGATTAATCTATGAAATAGCTTGAAGTTGTTCAAAAATCTTTAGCAACTAAAATGCGTGAGCAAATATTGTTAACTTACTTTTTTCCAATACTTTAACAAATCAAACAGAATAAAATAGAAAACATATATATTTAAAGCTATTTGAAAAAAGGCCAAGATATTTATAAAAAAAAAAACACATCAACACTGAGGCTTTAATATTTATTTATTACTAGCTTAAGATCCAGAATAGATATTGGACTTAACTTTGGCTTGCAGCTCTAAATTTAGTTTATGCGCAGCGCTTAGTTTATATCCATTTGAAGTGCTTAAAGTTTAGGGCTCGCACACTGTTGTGTTTAGCTTATGTCATTGGCTAAAAGCTCCAGCAAACGCCAAGACATCAGAACATTAACACAGTGCGGGCGAGAAACTCTCAGAGCTTCGCACCCGAGCCAGCCGCAAAAACTTTTGACGTTAAGGACAGCGACAAGAACAAGAAAAAGGAGCGAACGGGGCAGCGGTGCGCGCATTAAAGTCGCACAGCCGGTGCATCCATGACTGTGCGCATAATCTCAGACATAATTACACACAGACACTGTCAGGCGGACGACAAACGCATAAGCGGGCTACGTCTGACAAATGCAGTCTTATATGAATTGGTCTGCCTGCTGGCTGGTTACAATTTTGCTTTCTACCTTTTTGCGATTTATTTTTAGTTCAAGCGAAAGTTAAAGGTGAGGCAGTCGCAACCATTGCCGTACTTTCTGAGTTAGCCATTTAATGGAATTCATTTGCCAACTTTGTGCAAAGCAACTATTAAAAGTGCATTTAAAATTAATTAAGCATACGACGTGTTGCCAGTCGCAAGCGAAGCAACCAGGCAAAACTTTAAATTTATTTACCGCAAGTACGAAAAAAAAAATTAAAATGTTCCATTTCATTTTTTGACAATTTTAAGAAAACATAGTTTCTAAATTCATAATCGATTTTTCATTTTGCTTAAACACTAATCATAAATATTTTCATACTTTAAAAAAATATCTTAAACAGTCAAGAGATTTAATTTAATACACGAAATGTCCAAGAGAAACTAGAAACAAATAAAAACGCATATTTTAAATAAATTAGTAATAAAATTGTAAAAATATAGAAGTAATGGCGGTTGCAATCAAAAGTTTTGTTCGCCCGACTCGTTGTTTATTTGGCGCGTTTATTTGATTTACGCCTGTCTCTGGCTCTCTCGCCCACTTGCTCTCTCTCGCTCCCTCTCTCTCTTTCTTTCTCTCTCTCACTCTCTTTCTGTCTCTGCAATCGAATCAAAATACCAAGTTAAATAAAGCCAACAGTTTCAATGTATGTGCGCCATTTTGAAGCATTGCCATAAACACACACACACACAACACACACACACACACACACACACACACACACACACACACACACACACACACACACACACACACACACACACACACACACACACACACACACACTAACACACCCACCCAGAGACTCAGCACATACATTTGCCATTCATTTGGCATTCTGTGGCTCGCAGGCCGCTTAATACGCGGCTTCAAAAACTTTAGACACAATATCGCTAATGATAATTACAAGCTAAAACTTTAGCAACATTCGCTTGAATTTACCCCCATCCCAACACGCTTTTATGTGTTTTAGTGCTTGAGCTTGCTTGTTTTTCAACTCCAGTTGGCAACGTTAAAATAATATTTTTTAGAGGCTTGCACAAAAGTTCGGCAAATGATGGGGATTATTAGAGAACTTAAAAAAAATACTCATAAATATTCTGATATATATGCATATAGTATAAGACATATAGTATAAGATATAAAGCTTAATATACAAATATGAATAGCATAAACATAATTTGTATAAATAGTACGCAGATCTTCCTCTTGTCTGCAAGTTTTTTCAAGAGGAAAGTAATTGGGCTTTGTTGTTTTCTTCAATGATATTTGATCATTCAGAAATAGTGGGTAAGTAAGTGATGCTGATCAGGCAACTACAAAATGCGTCACGGCAAACAAAAGCACTTGTTTTAATAACTCAGTTTAATTGTCTACTTCCTTTACTCTACCGCTACCCCTTATTAATATTATATTCTTAGCTCGACCAGAAAACCGGACCGCTATTGAAGTGCAAACTTGCCGGTGGGGCGAGATGATGCAGATAGCCTCTAGTTGGCCATGAGTCACTCTCATTGGTGTAGTT
Source organism: Drosophila micromelanica (assembly GCA_004143825.1). NCBI lineage: Eukaryota > Metazoa > Arthropoda > Insecta > Diptera > Drosophilidae > Drosophila > Drosophila micromelanica. The sequence continues at coordinate 54,934 of SCDY01000680.1, read as the reverse complement.
AAGGCCACAACACAAAGCCACATTAGAATAATATGAGCAAGCGAGATGAGCACATGAAAACCGTATTGTGTATTGTGTAGAGCACGAAAAAAAAAATACGCATAGATTTTTATGTGAAAACTTTTGTTCTTTGCATGGGAAAAACTTTAATGGATTAATTTAGAAAAACGTTCGTTATGTAGGAAATCGAAACCGAAGCATAGCAAAAGTGATGTAGATTAGAGGAGATTAAAGAAGAGGAGAGATATAAAAACTGAATATTTATGGTAATGAAGATGATCAGCTGTTTTCAGAATTTTCCTAATTTGAGTTCAAAATGCCAAACGGAAAAGTTTTTGGAACTTTTTGGCAAGTTTTTTTCACTCTACGCCTACATTGGAGATCATGAATATTTTATTGCCTAAAATGTTTAGCTCATGCACACACAGAAACTAATTACGATTTATTATATTATGCAGACACCAAAAGCTACAGTGGATCCAGAAACGAGAAGTTCAGCGCATCGAGGTGAGAAACGTGAAGTAAGAGAAGGCGCCCTGTAGAATCTAAAAGAATCGGAATAACTATGATGGAACGAGAGGGGACGCAAAAACATATGTATTTTACCTTTAGTACAGCCTGCAGACTGACTCGAAAGTACTTAAGACCCGTCAAATAGAATGTCCTGCAGTTGAGCTCAATGGCCAGCGCGACGACCTTCAGCAGACGCAGATTTTCCCTAGAATTTGTTGAGTAGTAGAGCGCCTGCTCCCACTGCGTTTGATAGTACATTGTGCCTAAATTGTTTGTCTTAAAGAAGATATATTAGAGAAGTTAAAGATAAAGCATGAAAATGTATAGGCAGGTGACAACTCAACTGGAAGGTAAACGATAAATTAAATTAATTTAGTGCTGGTATACATAACAAACTTATAGCTAAAATAAGATATTTTGAAATGCATTAGAGCTGTTTTTTGTGTTTGTATTGGGAAATTTCATTATGTCGCTAAAATGTGATGTTATGTCTGGTCCTAATAATAAATTGAAATAAAGTCGGATCTTACCATATAAGCCAAGTCAGAGCCCAGCTGACCCAAAGAGAGTAGTTCCATGGTTTTGGCAGCAAACCACATTGGATATATATAGTTGCCAGTTGGACTCTTCAAAGCAAGAAATCAAAATAGATATTTCTCATCATAATTTCTTAAGTATCGCCCACATACTGCATAAGTTTTAAATCCCAAGGCGCACAACAAAATGGCGCTGCAGGCGAACATTATGAATATGCGAGCCGTGAAGTGCTCCTCGAGCTGCTCTCCAAAGCGATTGAGGATGACGTTCTTGTGCAGCGTTTGGACAAGCAGCTCGCGCAGTTGGCGGGCCACATGGGCGCGATCTCGGGCGGTCATTATCTGCTCTATGGACGCCTCCATGTCGCGCTGCAGCAGCATATAACGACCCTTTAAATGGGTAACCAATTCGCAGAGCAGAGCCGTCTCACCGAAAGCCATCAAATCAATGGACACAGCCGTCCAGACGCTGCTCAACACTAGCGGCACAAATATGTAGAGTGGCTCAGAATCGAAGGGCGGGATCATGGGGAATAAAAAGTCCCTGCGTTGATTGATCAGCATCGCAATGGGCGCAATCAGATACCCAGAGAGGGCGATCAGATACAGTGAGGCAACCACTCGGTTGGGCAGCAGCCTGCGCTCAATGTGGCGATGGATTTGCGGCTCTGCACTGCGATCCACATAGATGGTAGTGAAGTACTTTTGCAGCACCTGAAGCAGCTGTTCGTGGCGCCACAGGACGTCCAGGCTGCGCAGCTGGGCCTCGATGAGGATCAAGTAGGTGGGCATCCCAGTCAGCAGTGTGTCCAGGTTGTTCTTCTGCGAGCGCAAATATCGCAGCTCCGAATCATTGTGCAGCATGAACACCAAACAGCAGAAGAAAGCAAGTGCCTGGTCAAAGCGACGCCAGTTGGACGAAGTGCTCGCATCGAGTGGCCAGAAGATGTTATTGAGACGGAACAGCATCAATGGCCAGGAGAGCTTCACCCGTCGGCCATCAGCCAGCCGCGGTACGTAACGAGCCATGGCCGAGACTACAAAGGATTTCAAAGTGAACGTTGCTTATATACGAGCGAAACCACAAACTGAGGCTATTCACCGAAAGGACTATTAAGGAGAGAGTTGCCAACTTATAATGAGCTCTCCCATGCGTGCAATGGCTCAATTAAGTTATTAGCTCACAACAGGGCAACAGAAACAATTGAAACTTTAACGTCAATTTTGGCTTATTTACTTCGTAATCGCTTTGTCCTCAAACATTTGAATATATCTAAACTTTACCAAGTTGGCTCGACATCCTGTCAGAACTCGGTAGCAGTTAGAAACGTAAGTCAAACAAAAGGCCAATTAAAAAATTGTATTTTAATTGAAATCAATAAGACATCATCATCGTACCATTTTTAAATTGAGATATTATATTTTATCATAGAAACATTAGGAAGGAAGAAATAATTTTGATTGTCCTTTTTTCCCCAAAGACCCCACCATGAGAGTGCTTAAGAGCAGCTGCGTTTTTCCTTAATCAAGTCCACTTAGAAGTTTTATTAGTTTTTATAAGATACTGGCGTGAATACTGCGCTGACTTAAATAATACAAATAATTTTAAAAACATTATTTTATTTTAAAAATAAAAACGCTGATGCTATCCTCGAAGCAGAAGTTTTGAATTTATTTTAATTAATCATAGAGTTTCCGTTCGCACTTACTATGGATTAGTTTATATATCTAAATAAAGAATAAAAAAATATATGAGCAGAGTTATTTATCTGAGTACTAAAACACATTCGTATAAGCCCTTATTTGCTGTTGTTACACTACTAAGTCACCTAAGTGATGCATAAAAATAAATTTACTCTTGCAAGCAACTTTCGCACCCAACTATGGCATGTGATACCCTTCCTTCAAGTTTTTCCCGAACGTTTTTCAGCTGGTAACAGTCTGCCGCATAGTGGCAACAGTTTGTGTTATGAATATTTTGGGAGACCGTTAAGAAACAGGGACAAACAACGCAAAAAGCAAACAAAAAAAAAAAAAGGGACAAAACCCAAGTCAGTGTCCAGTTGGAACTGCAGTTTGCTCACCACATTCATCTTAATTTCCTGTCACGACAATGACAACGACGTTAGCGTGCTCAGAATCGGCACGTTGAATGTGCCACACTCGGCGCAAGTCGGGCCAAGTGTCCGTGTAGCAACAATGAAAACCTTTTCACCCTTCCACCATGTGTTTTTTTTTTGTGCACTTTGTATTTGTGGCGGCTGTTTCAAAGCCTTTGCCTGCAGACCGTTTGTGGGGCAGCTGTGATCCCGTGCCGGGAGATCCAAATTGTGTCTAGTTCGCTTTGTTTTACCATGTGGCATCGCGTGGTTCTAGTTCATAGTTATGCCGAATGCCATCAAACACCAAAGGGCTAAAAGCGGCATCCAAAACGACGGCGTGTGGCAACTCCCATTCTTATTGTATGCGATGTTATCGCATGCCACAGGATATTGCACTCTAAGCCAGTAGATGGCGTCATGTAAAGCTGGACAACATCCGATTAAAACTTTACGATGTGCGTGTATCCCAGTCCCAGTCCGTGCGCTTGTGTGTGTGTGTGTGTGTGGGATGGTGCGTGTATGAATGTGTGAGTAGGGCTTCATATGTGTGTGCGTTGGTCAGCAAGTGGATAAATTCTCATTTACTGCTCTTTTAAGCACGTTGTTTTTGTCGCTCTTGCTTTGCTTTTCAACTTGTTAAGTCCCCACAAATGATTGGGTATTTTAACATTTTCATATATTATGTAACAATTCAGCAATTATGTACTATTCAGCATTTTATGGGTATTCTATCCATTTTAGAACTTTTTGATAACATATAACTGATATAAATTATTATTATTTTTAATATTTTTTAAGAAATAAAGGGTAACCGAATATAAATTTTATGTGCACACTACATTTTTACAAGAAAAACTTACAAAAATCATTCTCACACAAAAGAGAGAAAGTTTTGGAGTTTTTTCATATTAAGCTGTTTAGATTTTTAGCTTGTACAAGGAAGGGTATTCGATCGTCTGGTGAAGAGTTTTGTATTCTTGCTTTATTTTTTCACTTAATGTGCATGCAGCTGGAGCAGCAACAGCGCCCTCTGTTGGCCGGTTTCAGCATGTGTGTAAATTGTCCACTCGTTATGTGGGTGCGCGAGGCTTCTGCTGATGGGGGAGGGGAGTTTAGTGTTTGGGGTAATAGCGCGGCATGTTAAACTGACCACATGCATTGTTTATCATTAAGTGTGCCCGTCCGTCCGTCTATGGTTTGGCCGGCTGCCTGTCCCGACTTCGTGCCACATATGTCACATGACATATGTGTCGGATGACCGTGCGTGCTGTCGGCCTTTTTTTGCAACTGGCCCAACATGTGATGGGGAGCTCGTGTTGCTGGAGTGCCCTGTTAATGGAGCCGTTCGTTAGCTGGTGTCATCCTAAAATAAATTAAATGCTCAACTTCAAGCGCTCGAACATTAAATAAAGGAAATCAAATAAACTATAAAGTTTTTCCTTTGGGCAACATTCACAGGCACCCCTTACCCCGCCCGATGGCTATCAGGGTGTGCGCCCGATGAGCGCAGCGAGTGCATGCAAAAGTTTTGTAATTAGGAAGCAATGTCGGTCATTAGTTCGGAGGGAAAGCGGAGAAAGCCTTACTAAAACTGTGGGTGCGACTGCAAAAAAGGAGGAGTCTGGAACTGCTGCGGCTGAGAAGATGACCGAAAAAAGCGCCAGCAGTCAAAACAATAATGCAAATGTTCAGTTCGCCCAAGATCAAGGAAAACTACTTTGAATTGCCACGAACATGAAATACGCTGCATCAATAAATATAAATATTAAATTTAATAACTGAATAACTTAATAACTATTGTGGCCTAAGCACGAGCATTTTGTTATTTAAATCAATTATTAATATTTTCCGTCTTAGGTCATTTTACACAAGTACAATTATTGTCCACATGTAACTACTTAAAATTTTTATTTATTTATTTATTTATTAGTGTCAACAGAAGTACAAAAGGTATTAAACGCTAAAAGCCTAACAGGATTATAAACAATTGATAATAACATCACCAACTCGGTGGGGGTGTTTTATTTATTTGTTTAATAAATTATTTTGTATTTTATTCTGAATGTTTGTGTTTATTTTAATAGTCGCCTATGATTAAATTTGAATGAAATACATATAATATCAAATTAGAAAATTTTTAAAAATACAAAAATGTTCAAAAAAATGTGTATTTTTAAAAACGATAAAAATGATTGAAGCTGACTTTAAAACTCATTGAGACAGTCTTGTGGATCAGCTAGTATGCCCGATTTTCGGCTCTTACCAAATACAACCGAACAAAGAGCTACTAAACGAACTGGGGCAATGACGACCAACATTTTGGCCAACAATACTACAAATAGGAATTGCAAAAAGTAAACGAAAAAGCGTTAGATAGACTGCTGAGGTGGGTGGGGTGGGTTTGGTTGCGCAATTGGACGAGCATCAAACGTAATTTTAATAAAGTTTGAATGCAAAAGTTTCTGATTTGAAATGCATATAAAAGTTAACTATTTCCGATGCAGCAGCAACGAAAACTGAGAAAACTGAATGTGTGTAAAAAGTTTTCACTTTTTTTTTTTTCATTCTTGTTGCATTCATTGTGCCGATCGCTGCCGCCGTGGCGAGTGAGAAGTAACATGGCTGGCACAAACAGCGGATGTGGCATCCACTGGACGCGCCCGTCGACGGACAAGACGCGCCGTCGCTGCGTCTCTGTGAGCCGCTGTTGAGGCGCGCCAGGCCATGGTCATAAATTAAAGGCAACAAACCGAGTGCGGAAACAAGTCGCAAACGGACGAGCAATGTGAACGGATTGGTGCGGTGCAGTGTGGTGTAGTGTTGTGGCGTGCGGTGGGGCAGACAGACAAGTGGATTTGCGGCCATTACATCTTGCACAGAGCCTTCAACTCGGCCAGGGACTAGGGCTATGCGGAAGCACAAGCTGTGCTGTTAAGTAGCCCCGAGTCGGCGTCGCCGTTTTGGCTAACGATCAATTCGCAGCAACTGGCCTCAGGCCGGACATGAAGTTTTTCTTCATCTCCTTCCTTTTTTTTTTTTTGTGCCATAGTCATAGAGTCTCCGACGCTGAATACAGCTGCAGCGGATGGAAGTGTTTCGTTCCACCAGCGCCTTTTCATCTCTGTCTATTTATTTCTCTATCTCATTCGTATTTCAAAGCTATAGCTCGAATAATATATAATAAACGAATTAAAAATTTTATTTTTAATTTCATATCAATTTTAATCTATATTGCTTACATTCAGCACCAGAAGATATTAACTTAGTTATGAGCTAGAATTCATTTATAACTAATATAAGTCAAAAATAGTTTCATTCGAATATATCCATGAAAACAATCATTTTATACGTCTAATATGTCTAGTTTTTTTATATATAATAAAGTTTTGAAACTTAGGACACAAATTTTTTACAAATGAGTGTGTTTGAATGTGTGAATATTTATATATATGCGTAATAAAGTATCAATTTTTTTCGTTGAAGAATTAATATTTTAAATTTCGTTCGCTTTGCGAAAAATTTTATTCCCACCTTAATGAGAAAAAAGGGAAAAATCGAGAAATTGCAGATAGATAAGTTACTTCAAACTCTTTATTTACAATGGCAGTGGACACTTGTACATGGTATTGAGACGAATTACATCAACTTCGCTCATTGCGATCCTTTGCCCCATTTGGAGTTGGCCATCTGGGTGCAGTGCGACAATTGTTGCTTCTCCATTCTTAGAGAAGGCCCCGGAGCTGTAGTGCAGAATACTGCCGTAGTCGTAGGTCGCATCGAAGCTCTCCACCTGATCCGCATCATACTTCTTGAAATTATTTTCTTTTCCCTCCAAAATGTTATCCTCGATAATCTTCACATAATCATCGCGGTCCGAAGAGCTTTGTTGATGGTGAAATCCCAATGTGTGGAGCAACTCGTGCTGAATGCTTCCCAGTCTAAAGCAACCAGCATCCAAGGTGTTAGGCTGCAATTTCAGCGACTGTTTGCCGCCGAGGTAGCCCACATTGGAACTGCAGCCGGTTGCGGAAACAGTGACCAGCACATAATCCAGGATTGCCCCATCGGCAGGTACAAAACGTACGCAGGACGCACGTTCAATGAGCCGCATTCCAAGCTCTATGTATTCCACCTGCGCAGCATCTATGGGAACATTGGATTGAAAGTAAGAATAACATGCCTTAAGTATAAAAACCTACTGAATCCCTCGTCTATCTCGTAGTAGACTGTGGCATTGGGCCAGTGTCGAGTCGCGGATATTACTCCATTTCGTTCCAAGTCCACAATCATGTCACCCTGAAAGTAACCAGCAGTGAGCTCTGGATCAACTTCCTCCGGCTCATGCCCCCTAAACGGTGCTCCATAGGCACCCAAGTGAAGGCAGGCGAGCAGAAGAAATCCAAACCTATTCCACGTTCCGAACATTTTCAAATAATTAGCTGTACGCTTAAAATACGCCTTAGGTTAATCAGGTTTAACTTAATTGCTTACCTATCATAAAATGTGGCTAAAATTTGATAAAGGTCTAGTAATCAGGAGTGGAATAGCCTCTTGACATTGTTTTTTTTATTGTTCTGGGCTATTAACCTGTTGATTACATGTGAGCAAGTCGATGGTGTTTCCGATTTTCGTATGGATACCGGTTAGCTCTTAACTTGAACCTAAATTAATTGTGGTTCACCGGTTTGTTTAGCAGTATTATATTTAATTTGTTACAAATCCTTTTTCTGTGGATTTTTTGTGGTTTACTCTAACATGATGATGACCGTCTAGAGAAATGTTCAAAAGTTCAAAAGAAAATAATGGTAAAACCAGTAAGAACGTTGCAGTCGGGCGGGGGCGCTGGGGGCGTTCTAGTGGGGGTGGCCGGTATATCCAATCAATCTTTATCATATCAATCTTTAGGGGAGGTTACCATCTATCTACATACCAAGTTTAGATACTCTAGATTTAAAATTGTAATACTATAATACTAATCGGATATATTCCTTATAGAGTTTTCTTCAATGCATTGCAAGGTTCATGACAAAATTGTAATACCCTTTGCAAGGGTATAACAAAAATAAATGATGTTTGAATATAATACACTATACTACAAAATAAAATTAACAAAGACAAACACAAAATCATGAAGAACATAATATATAGAGCAGCAGTCTTGAAACAATAATTTCTCTACCAAATTTGAAGGAAACAAAGAAGCCCCCGCAGCTGTTCCCCAAGCAGCTGCCTGCATTTCTCTGACTGACTATATCGATAAGAGCCAATATCTTATCGCACTGGAAGGCCTGCGCTACAGTTGGAGCATATCTGACATGTGCTTGCTTTTCAGTTATTAAAAGGTAACGCTGTAGATAGGCCCTACCAACTGGAAGCAGCGCCAGAGTTAGTCATGTTCTAGAGTAGAGAGCCAGTTCTCCATTCAGTTGTTAGTTGACATTCGAGAGGCAGTACATTTTGTAAAGATAAAACAAAACGGGGGCATTACAAAATGCCCATCTTTTAAAGTGAATAATAAATAGATGGCACTGCAATGCGTGATTCAGCCAAAAATGTGGCTAGGCCTTAAGCAGATATTACTCTATGTGGGTCTGCTGCTCTGTGTTGTTCTCCAGGTGTGTCGTAGCAAGACCCAATTGCAGCTGAACTGTCCCAGCATTTGTCACTGTGATCTGTATGCCCAGCGCAATCGCGCCATTTGCAGGTGAGTCTTCATAAATATTCACATTTAAATTTTACATTTCACTTTTACTTTTAAAATGTTCTCTTTCTCTTTATTTGCGTAGCGCTAAACGCTTGATAAGCGCCAGCATTGAGATACCCAAAACAGTGGAGCTTTTGGACTTGAGCTACAATGATATCACCAGCATTGACGACAATTGTTTTGAGGTGAGTTCCCGACTCGCAAATTTGACTAATTTAAATGTGTAATCATTGTATTCCATTCGACCAGGCGACAGTGCATCTTGTCAATCTCACGCTGGCCCACAATGCCATCCACACGCTGCACGTGAATGCGTTTGGTGAACTGCGTCGGCTGCGCTCGCTGGATCTCTCCTACAATCGGCTGGAGCAGCTGGATGAGCATTTGCTGGAAACAAATGTGCAGCTAATGCATCTTAATCTGGAGGGCAACAAGCTGGCCACTCTCGGCAATTCGCCGCTGCTGCGGAGCACCTCGCTGCGTACCCTCAATTTACGCAATGCACAGATTAATCAGCTGGGCGCGGAATCGCTCAGCGCTCTGCCGCAGTTGCGCCAGCTGGACTTGGCGCAGAATATGCTGCTAACGGTCAACATCAATGTTTTTCATGCGCCGCGTAACCTGGCCTCGCTCATCCTGGACGAAAACCCGCTCAACTGCGACCGCGCCCTAATTAAGGTCGCCACTTGGTTGAGTTTGCGCGGCGTGGCCGTCAGCATGAGCGATTGCCTGGAGGAAAAGCTGGAGACCCATCCACTAAATGTGGAGGTGGAGGCGGACGGGGAAGTGGGCGAACCAGTAAAACTGGAGCGCATGGAGCATTTGGATGACAGCAGCTCTGATGGTCCCAAGTCAGTGGCGGCAGTTTGGCGCGAACTGCCCGATGATTCAGAGGAGCAGACGGAACAGGAGCATCACGACCAGAAACCGGAAGACGAGCTATCAACAGTCATCGACGTTTGCGAGGCCAATCGGGAGCAGCTCTGCCTGCGCTATCGCAATTGCCTGGAACGTGTCAGCCACGAGCTGCTCTCCGGCAGCGGCGCCCATCCGCCAGAGCTGGTGAAGGACACGCGCACCTTTGACGAGGACGACATCAAACTGGCCTTTGCCGTGGGCTGCGCCACCGGCATATGCATGGTCATTTTCATTATCAGCTTTGCCCTATGCGTAAAAAGCTGCTGCGAGGTGCGGAAGAAACGACGACAGACGACAGACGGCGATTCATGTAAGTGGCAAAGGTCTAAAATGAAGCTTAGCAACTGAAAAAAATTAAAAATTTAACTGGTTTGAACCAGAAATACAACGTTTTCGGTTGTAGTTAATCGGCACTTTCAAATGAAGCTACAATATTCTTAGTATAGCATTTAAATAGCAATTAAAAACTTATTTTTTAATGTATTTCTCAGTTCAGGTATTTTAATCAACCTAGGCCATACCATTTTACTTTCAAAATATTTAAATTCGTACTAACGAAATTAAAGTACGATTCATATGATTGGGGGTAAATTCGTTAGTACAATCAATTAAATTAAATTACATTTTTAAGATTTTAGTCCAAAATACTGTTGTAATCAAAACCGAGCAAATTTGGAATGATGAAAAAATGCCAATATATTCAATGAAACATCTGTTCGTTTCTTTAACAGTTACGCTGGACTCTTCGCAACAGCAGCTGCCCACGATTCACACCTGGTCGCCTCCACGCTCTCGCAACCCCCGTCGCTCCAATCCCCAATCCCGTGGACGCAATGCACCTTCCCGCGCTTTGGTGCGCCAACCTTACGGTCCCGATGATAATTTTGTCTCGCGTCTGTTCGGCCGTCCGGCAAGGCATCAGTATTATCGCACCATCAATCAGAATACGGCGACGCTGATCAGACGCCTGAGTCGAAGTAATTTGTTCAGTAGTCGCGATCGGGAGCCAGCTAGTCCGGAAACACCGCCGGCTGCAACTGCTAGATTCTACACGGACGTTCTGGACGCTGGAGCAGCTCGACCGGAGACTCCTCCGCCCAAATACGGCGATGTGGTGGTCATTGATAATTGTGATAACAAATAGACAGCGGGCCAAAACTGTGCTCACCTAGCAGTAGGCACTAGCTAATAAATCTTAAGAAGGATCTTTTCATTTTCCAACAGCTTGTTTTTCCTCCCAAACCATAAAAAAAATGGGGTGTTGCATTTGCTTTTTTCGTGGCTGTGCATTATTTTTACACGAGTGCAACAAATCGCAATAAAAACTTTTGACAAAACTATCAAAGTTGACATACAATGGGAACGAGAAGAGTGTAGACTGTAAAATTGCCACAGCCGAATCTCCGATGACCTCCGCCTCCCCCTTCATACCCCGCCAAGCCATAACAAATTTTCAAGTAAGAAAACTTTACACACTCAAATAAATGCAAGCGTGAAGCGTATGCGAAAAAAAAGACAGGAAACGTGGCGAGGGGTCGCCAAGCCAGCGGATGTGGCAAAACAATTCAAAAGCGCCACAAAAGAAAAGACTACCCTCAATCCACAAAAAAATAAAAAAAAAAAAACCCCAGCGAAAAACGGGACAAAACCAAACAATTTGCACAGCTATGCGGAAAAAGGGTCTCAAAAGAATAAGCCACCAAAACTTTCCAAGCTAACATACAAAAAATACAATATATATGTGGTATATAGACATTTTTCGATATATTTATATATTACTTATAGAGGCAAAAAGCACGTAAATTAAAAAGTACACAAACGTGTATTTTTGTTTAAATGTTGTTTAATTTATATGATCGAGTTGAAACTCATATTTAATAAGATCAAATACAAACAAAAAATAAGCAAATATCCATTTTTCCAATATCCATAAAATCTATCAAAATCTTTCGGTAAATCGTAAATCCAGCAATTGGAGGAGCATTGCACCCAGCAAAATTATTTTATAAACAATCACAACTTATACCCAGTCGAAACGAAAAACAGACATTAACCTATACGTTAGAAATTTATTCGAAATCCGACTATAGCCTCGCTCAACCCTCATTTCCATTGGTCTGATAATCGTAAACAGAAAAGTTTTTGTTGGCAATTCTCTAGCCAAACCCGCTTCATGTGGCAATTGTGCGTGCTTTGCTGTTGTTGCTGATGTTCCTTCTATTGTTGTTGTTGTTGTTGTTGTTGTTGTTGGTGAATGTTTGTCTGGATATCACTGTTTGTTGTTTGTGGCAGCTTTCATTGCACTGCGCTGCACAGCGCCGCACAAAAGTTAACGTATCCTGGGACCCGAAGTTGCGTTGTCAACAAGCGAATGCAAAAAGTGACGGCAGCCGGGCGAAAAAACGGGCACCAGCGAGAAGAGCAAATGTTGCAAAGCGTGAAAAAATATCTAAATCCAACATTAATGAAAAACTTTTTGCATAATCCATGTCGCTGACGATGGGAGCAGCGGATGCCGTTGATAGCGACGGCGCAGTTGGGGTGGCGGTTGGGATTTGGGTTAGGATCGAGGTTGGCGCAGTTAAATTTACCAAAAACTTCTCAAAGCCAACCAATGCCATCGGCTGTAGACACTAGCGAAGTGCAGCCAAAGCAAATATCTCCACTGGTTGGGTCGCATTCAAAAGGTAAGCTATGCAGATGCGTGGGGAAGGAAGACATTTTTTATGCGGTTGTGAACTGTAAGAATTGAAGGCCAAGCGGCTTAAATATTTTCAAAGGTTATGCCTAAAGCAGGTGATAGCTTGGGATAAATCATTCATTAAAAAGCAGTGCGTTTCTTTTTGGACATTTTCAAATAGTCTTAAATTGCTAGTACTAGGTTGTGCATGCAACATGAGTCCAGTTAAGCATTGCTTTATATGCTTTAATGTAACAAAATGTAATGAAATTTATAAATAAAAACATATAATTGCTAAAAATAATTTTTTTTTACATTTTGGGATGTTACCCTTTGCCAAATTTTATTGAATTCATTAAGTGCAATTTATTTAAATGCTGTCATCTGTACGACTGAAACTGCGTTCAGCTTAAGTTTAACTTAAACTTCAACTTATGGTATTCATAACTTAAATATTGCACTACTTTCATTTAAATAGTGAATATTATCTTCATTACAACTAAAAATTTCCTCATATTTAACATAAACAAATAAATAAGTAAGAAAATTAAATTTTTTAAAAAAATTTAAAAAGTATAATATTTCGTTCAAAATTTAAATAATGTTCAGGGTTCAGATTTATGAATTGAAATTTAAGTCTGAGCATTAATGCGAACCACTGAAAATTCTTTTGGGGTAATCAAACTAGCAAACTAGCTTTAACCGCCATTTAAAGCTTCTACCATTGGTAGCTTGAATACTCCTCAGTCTTGGCACAGCACTTACAATTTACATCCATTTCACATGCATATACATTTATATAAACGCCGAGCAGTCTTGCGGATCTGGAAATAAACTTCAAAGCATTTAACAGTTGTTCACTGACCAGCAATAGCCCACGCAGCTTGGCTCCAAACGTCCTTCCCCGCCCCCTGGCGCCCTTGCTCCTCTTGCGATGTAATCTGCACAATGCCACAGCACAGTTTTAATTGCTGTGACACTGCAGATACGGCTGACTGGATCTGGAAATTAGTCAGGCTTTTAGTGGGCGGACTGCTGCTGTTGCTGTTGTCGTTTTCTAATTTGATAAAGATAAAAATCATTTTATAAATGCCGACGACGGCATTGGAGACCCTGCCATCAACTGAATACCCCGACAGTATATACCCTCAACTTGACTCTTAATTGAATGCTCATTTCGTAGAGGACTTCGCCAGAGTTACCAGCGTTGTCGCTGTCGACTTTAATTGCATTTTTATTTCATTTCCCAGCAATTATCGCCGCTTCGTGTTCAAATTTATAAGCTCCAGCTGGCTGTTGGCTTCGCACCTGTCCTCGCAATCGCACCTGCAGCGATATCCTAAGCTCCAAAGGTCAATCCTCGTGTGTCCTGTGTATATGTGCAACTAGTTGGGCATTGTGGTGTCCTGCTGTTGTAATTAAAGGTTGCCCCGGCCCTGGGCAGGAACTGAGCGCGTGCTCCTGCTGCAAAGTTGTTTCTACTGCTGCTGCTGCTGCAGCTGCTTGTTGTTGCTGTACTTTGGCAATATTTATAGTTGTTGCTGCGCCTTGGCATTGGTCTTAGTGAAAACCCAAGTTGTCGTTGCCAGTTGTTAGCAAAGCAATTAGCATGAGTTTGTTATTGCAACACGGCAGCAGCAACAGCTAAGTCCCCAAGTCAAGGGGGCGGCGGGGGGGAATGAAACCCTGAAATAGTTGGGACATGCTGAAAGTTTTACGTTTTGCAGTAGCAAACGGAGCCCCGGAGCTCAATCCAAAATAAGAATTTAATTTATTTACTGTGCTGCTCGGCCAGAAGTGTTGGCACATGGTCATGTGGCATTTAACTCCCAACAACATATCAAATGTAAGTGAAACGTGCAACAAAGCGAACACAATGTGCCCCAAGCGTAAAAATATCATTTGAAAACGAGGTGACACGAGACAGTTAACCCCAACGGGATGATATTTTAATTTTGCCCACCTACCCACTGAACGTAATATTAAGCCTTAACATTCTTGTCAAATTTAAATCAAGTACACTACTTCAACTGCTTTAAAATACTATAGCACTACAAATATTTCATCCTTCTATTATAGCGGTCTATAAAAGCCACTTTATATATCCAAAATTTTAAGTCTATAGCTTCTATAGTGGCGAACATTGCGCAAGCACCAACTATTTTTTTTTTTTTTTTTCAAAATTATATAAGCTAACACACACTAACACAGGCTTACATTGAGAGCTTAGCTTTTAAACTTAATTTAATCTGAAAATCTTTTTAATGCCCTTTCCTGTTCGGAATACAAAGCTAATTATAAAAGAATGTGCCCAACAAGGTAAAAAGAAAGAGCCGGAAATTTTTTAAATTTGGAATTGTTCATATAGAAAATTGATTATATTTCGTCGCAACATTATAACAAAAAGCTGAGAGACTTTTCTATTAAAATTTGTTTTCATAAATGGAAAAAAAATTTGTTTTCAAAAATGCATTGATTTTAGATGTAGAATCGATGTAAAAATTGGTTCAGTTTTGACAAATTTATGTATTTGAAATATGATTCCCAAGGGTCCAAGAGCTTATCATATCCAAATTTTTTTAAATTTTTTGATGATTTCTGACAACAAATTTGACCAACCTAATGCGTCTTAAATACATGTGCACAATTTTTTACCCATTTTGAATGGGTTCAGGGTATACAAAAAATATATTGATTTCAATATAAAATTACACAACGCTTGAAATTTGTGACAATATGCCATCTCGGGGCGGTAAAGTAGGTCTCACGCTGTATAATTTATCACCTGAATTTATAATACGATAGGGTCAATTTTATCTACCCTGTAAAGTTCTCGACAACTTTATAAACAGACCTTAGAATTTGAGTTAGATTTTTTCAACCCTGGCATACGTCTGGTTACAACTCATTTGACTGCCTGATGCTTGGCATGATGTATCCCCGATGACAGTTAATTTTTAATTTACCGCGCATAAGCTGAGGGCTTGTTCACTTGTTGTTCTCAGCACTCTTAATGGTATTTTTGGGCCCATTTCAATGTACATGCGAACACAAAAGGAGACACGACACAAATGCACGCTCACACACAACGCACACAAGCACACCCGGAGATGGGGTGGAGAGGGGGTCAAACTGCTACGGACAACATTTTACACGTGGTGCCTGACAGGTGCGAGGAAAGCTTTAAAGATGGGCGCAAAAACACGGCTATTGCTCTTCGTCCAGCCAAATGCACCCCGGGGACACCTTCACTTTTCCTTTAATTTTTTTCAGTGTTTTCTGCCATGCTCAGCTTGTGCTTAACATTTACCTTGAATTTCACTGTCAGTATTTTATACTCTCTTTACTTGCCCACACCCAAATTTCTCTTGCAGTTGTGCCAAAGTTGATGTTCTTGTTTTCGTCAGCATCCTTTTTAAGCATATACATATATAAGTGAAAACGGGTATATTGGTATGAAACATGTTCCGTGAATCGGTTTACGATTTGATGATTTACGATTTAATGAACCTAAGTTATATTTTGAAACGTATAAAACATTTTGTGATACACCTTTTTGCTTTACGGAAATTTAACCAAGTAATTAAAAAAAAAGGGTATGTTTGGGTATAAACTATTTTTGACTGCTTTGAGGTGTTTTTACAATATGAGTTTAGAGTGTTGCAAAGTCAGTTACTGACTTACTTTTGTTTACTTTTATCAGATTTTAAATAGTTTATTTTTTGAAGCTCGAACTGGCGTTGATGGATTGGGCCGTTGCCCAGTTGATCAGTTTGTGTTGGTTAACATGATATTTGAGTTCTGGCCAACTTATAATTAACACATACAACTTTTCCCAGCAAGGTTTTCCTTTTGGAGTGGCTGTTCATTAGCCGCCATTTGAATTTCCATTTCGTTTGCTCAATTTCATAAGCAATTGTGCGCGTTTGGTTGTTGCCTGCCTGCGTCCCAATGTATGCAACACAAACCATGCTAATATATGCCACATACACACACTCACATACGCACTTACATTCACGTTTATGAATTTCAAATGGCGCAAACGAAGTTGCAGCTGCGGCGCATAAAAGTATGCAACACAAAAGCAAGCAAAGTTGCCTACATTTATCCACTTTTCCCCTTTTTCCGTTTTGCGCTCAACTCGCTCGTTTTGCACAACGCTCGTTCAAAACTTTGTGCAACCACAACCATTTTAAGCCCGCCTAGGCAAGACAAAGCTAAATCCAAGCACTTTTTTCCACTTTGAAATCCGTAAGCCCTTGTGCAGATATCTGGAATCTTATACTTTTCCTTATAGGTAAGATGGATCATGAAGCATTCTAACAAAAATAAAAAAAAATTTAATAAGAAAGATCCTGATTAAATTATGTTTACTCAGGTAGTAAAAATGCATATCGGTCATGGCCAAATTATTATAGACAAAGAAATAATACAAATTAGCAATAAATAGATATAAATCAAAACTTGTTAGCTCAAATTATAGTTATTTGTGTATGGGCTTCTAGATCGAATAAAGTAACGATAATAATAACTACCAATTTTTTTTCTTAAAATAAAAAAATGTATAAATATTTCAAGAATTAAATTGGAAACATTTTTAAATAAAGAACAAATATAATATAAATATATTCAATAAACGCTGTTTTTCTGCTGCGGTACATAAAACTGAATAATGTATTTGTAGTACTTTAAGATATTTAATATAAAGAAAATAATCAAATTCACCAATTGAAATAGTCGTATCATTAGTGAAGTTTTTTTTAATAAGCTTATGCTTTTGAACCAGTTTATTTTAGCTAAATCTATTTCATAATCTCTCATTGGCAACCGTCTTCACATAGCTATTATGCCCAGAGAAACTTTTGAAAATGCATGCATACAAACTGAAGTAGCATTTGCCTGATTTTCACTTCAGGCAACGTTTGTGCAGATTGCGTTGAGGCGAGAAGTGCACGAGAAGTTTCAAGTATTCCGTATGTTGTTGGTGATTGGATCATAAATCCATTTGCCAGCCTCTAATTTCACAGTGGGCACTCAACGGTGCGGTCAGACCAAATAGTCAAGTGCCTGATTAGTCTTTAATTGGCGTCCTTTTGGTAATTTAGACCGGCGACTGTCGAGCGGCAGAGTTTCGACCTTTGTCCTAAAAGCTAATACGCACAAATTTGTGTCCTGGGACGAAAGTAATTATACGGCTTGTTTGCAGCCCTCGGCTAGTGACCATTCAATTTACGCCCCTTTTCAGGGGAAAGGGTGTTCACGGTTTGTCCTAATTTCCGGTGCTCATATTTGGCAGACGGTCACGCCCATATACACAGCGGCAGCAACAACAGTAATATGACCAGCGTCAGGAGCAAAAAACGGTTCCAATTGCACCACATCCTGTCTGGGAGTGAAAGCAATTCAATTCGGCAATTGCAGTCTCGACGGTACAATAACAACATCAACAACAACAACAACAATAAACTAACGACAACAGCGATTCAATTGAAAACAAAAACAGCAACCGACTTGTAAACACACTAAATCTATTATCCTGTCAAATTGACAAAACTCAATTTTTTATTTCTCCATCTCTTGTGTCCAATTTATTAGGGGTATTTACAACCAAAAAAATATTTAAGCTCTGTGCACGAAGTGAAAATAGACATTTCAGTTTTGTGTAATATCTGATACTTGCACTTTGCTTTCATTTGTCCGAATTATTGGTATTAATGCAGGTATTTTCGAACACTAGGAAATATATGTACGGCCTACAGTTTTTAATCTATCTATCTACATCTACATCTATCTACAGTTATCAATTTTAAATTTAATGTTTTCGAATTTTTCTAAAGGTGACTAAATAAGTTATGTATCATTAGCATCCGTTGGAATATGATTTAGAAAATTCAATTGTAAAAAAAGTTGGATAAAAAGTTACATATATTTTAAACAGATTCAAAAAGTAAAATATTCTTTATATGCAAACTATCTAGATCTACTAATTTCAAAGATATGTTTAACTGAAGTAATCAATATTTTTCGAGTCATGAAACACCCTAATGACTGCAACGCGGCTACCCACAACGTATTGAGCCACCATGACTAACCAGCCAAGCCCATTCAGCTGCACTCCACAGCTACGGGCGTAAGTGTTTGCTGCAATCAGTTATGGCCGAACAACAGCAACAGCAAAACTTACAGCAACAGTAGCAGCAACAACAAGGTCCGTGCAACAAGGTTTCCCCTTCTGGCCAGCCAGTTCCTGTGGCGATTGTCAACAGCGCAGTTTTTCGCTCCCTGCACTGCGCTGGCTCCATAAATCTGAACAAATTGGCAACACTCTGTGGGCTGCATTAAAAAAATATTTTATAAAAGAGCAAAAGTAAATAAATATACAACGACCAACGCAAACGGCACAGCATATGTTGCCAGTCGGCCACATACACCCCCCCCCCCTCCCCTACCAGACTCCTTCTTCTTCTCGCCCACTCTATATCTTTTTTTGTTGAATTTTTCAACAGCTGCTTGCTTATTTATGCTTGTAACGTTTATAAATCGCTTGGCCGAAAGTATAAAAATACCAAGAAAAAGCGAAGAAAAGAATAAGCGAATGAAAAACACAAAGCACAGCCTGAGACTGGCACAAAGGAGTTGCGTACAACGAGGTGTATACTTGTTATCCGCAATTTAATTATCACAGCTGCTCTCTGTCTCTCTCGTTCTCTCTACGCACACACTTCATAAATCAGCAGACAAACCGCGTCAAGTTCCGATCCCGTTGCCCGTTGATGACCTTATTACGCCTAAATTGTCGCCCTACCGCCAAGTGGTGTCGGTGGTTTTAATATTTAAGCGGGGACCAGCTGCAGCTTCCACTTGCCATAAATTTAGCCACTGATTTGCTTGAGCTTTTCCCATCCCTCCCCCGTCCTCGCACAAACGAATGCTGCGCAAATATTTGTGCCCTCTCGGCGATATTTCATTTGGCTCGCATAAGCTCATAAATCTTCGAACCTGGCCAGACGAACGTTTTTTGACCTGCGCCCTACCTGTGCAGTAAGAAATCGCTAGACTGACAAACAGACATCAACGTCGGCCACAGACAACGGCAGCAAAATCAATATTTTCATCTGAATGAAAAATGACCAGCAGCGTGTCGAAGCAGTTGTCCAAAATGGACAGCTACAAAACCATTTGGGTAGCTGTAAGCCGAACGAAGTGACTTCCATCCTGAAGGATTGATGCCAGCTTTAGAGTGATTAGCGCAAATAACTTGCCATCCAGTACGGCGACTGGAAGTACCACTACTACAGGGCGTATTAAAGCGAGCTGGCAAATTTGCAGACGTCGCATAATTGATTAAACATTGAAAACGAATGACTTAATCAAGTGCGTGCCACGCGGCGTATACGCGATGTGAGCACATATTTACGAGTCGACACAGGCGAGCGCAGACGAAGACAACAATCCAGATGAACCAGATCATCATCACGGTCATGATGAACAACAACAACAACAACAACAAGAACGACAGGCAACAACAACAAATAAAGCTGAAAGAAAAACAAAGACACCAATCAGCAGCGAAAATAGCACTGCCAAGAAAAAACAACATAATAAAAACAAAAAGGAAAAAACAGTACAATCTTTATAGATGTAGCAGATATGCCATGTCTTAATCCAGAAAAAAGTCGCTTGAATTTATCAAACAGTTCGCAACTAATACGTGTACTGTAAGAAACTGAAAAATTCGATTTAATTTGATGTCATAAAATCACACGATTCTTACAGCAAAAGATGTTTGGATTAAAAAGTATTTGACTAATAAATAATGTGAGCTGCTGTCATAAAATTTAATATTTTAAAACTCTATTCATTAAAAGCCTTAAAATGGAAATCGACAATATTTTTAAACTTTTCATAGCTTTCGCAGTTTTTTATACACTCTTATAGAGTTTTCGAAACAGATGAATTTCCTTGTAAGGGCATCACAATTTCGATATATCGAAGATTGTTTTTTTTTCTACTGCCTACATCCTCTTCTGGCTCTCATTGTTGTTGCTGTTGTTGTTGTTGTTGTTGTTGGCACTCTGCTACGTGACACTGACATGGATTTTCAAGTTGTTTGTCGTATGTGTCACTGCCTGCGGATGTCCTCAATGTAGCGACTGCCTTGTGCTCTGCCGCTTAGGCTCACACTCACCCAGAACCTCCGGTCGGTTCGTGCCGCGCCCTAAAACCTACTTGCACTTTGTCAATTCGTAAATCTTTTTATACGCCATTCTTTTGGGCGCCGTCGCTATCATCAAAGGCAACAACTTTAGAAAACTAACTCGCGCAAATGTCGAGGCAGCAGCTGTAGGCAGTCGATGGATAGCAGGACCCAGCCCAAGCAAGCATTTGACAATTGTGCGAGTTAACTTTGATGAATTCAATTATTCGAGCACGACATGCTCGCCATCTCTATCCGCCGGAATAACGCCATCTCCCTCGGCGTGTTTAGGGGGCACATGTTTGTCTTTGCTGTCGCTCAATGAGTTTATTGTCGTTGTGCTTACCGGGAATTGAAATTCCCCCATGGGCCGGTCCCGGCGCTGCGTGTCCTTGCGCCTCAATCTGTAAAGTGGATTTATTTCGCCGAAATCGAAAGTTGATTCCTTCGCCTTACGACACATTCCCCATTCCTCAAAGCTCACTTTTTGCCGTAAAATCTTTGTGTGCCTATGGGTGTGCAGAACATTAAAGGATTTATCAATTTGCTTAGGTAGCCAACAATTTTTGTATGCTCTCTAGATTTGTGCCTTCACAACTAGTGATTGATTAAACTGTTGAATTCTGAAATTAGAAGCGAAAATTTAACACATTTTGTTAACATTACTTTTCAAGAAAGGATACTAAGCAGGACTACGAAGAAGACAATGAGGTTGAAAACATTTAGAAAGTTCTTAGCTCAATTGATATCATAGTAATGTTTTTCTCCTTAAGTTTGAGGAATGAAATGAAATGAAATAATTTTTTTTCATTTTTATTGTAATAGTTAAGTTAGTTTTATTTTTAGGTTTATTACTGTTTTGAAATTTTGGCATATGTTATTAATTTTTGTACTTTTATTAATTCTAGTGCTCACAAACTTCTGAATATAAAATATTTTAGTAACGATAAATATAGGAATTGTTAGAATGCCAAAAATGAAAACTTTTCTAAAATTATCGAGTTGCATTCCAAAAAAAAACAAAAATCAGTGCAAGAGCTATAAACGGAAAAGCAGTGCGGTTTTTAGAACCTTGCAAATGGGTAACGGCAAAAGGAAAAGATAAAACATTATCAATTTTTTGTATTCAGCTAAGTTTTTTGTTTTTAGCAGCGGGTGCAATTTAATTTTGTGTGATTTGATTATTTGCCTGGCAGCTGTCTGATTTATTCATTCAATAATATGCAGAACACACACACATAAACGAAAAAAAACCATACACACACCCATACACCCTACACAGACATGCGGGCAGGCGCATTGCAATCGTATATTGTACTCTGCGTCATTTTCTACAATATAAATTATTTTCTGTTTTCAACATTAATTTAATAGCTGTGTTGTTGTTATTGTTATTATTGCATCCTGACTGACCGATCAACTCTGGCTGCTTTTATGTTTATTACAATTGGTATTGTTTTTGTTTTTGTTGTTGTTGTTCACATTTGTAATTTCTCGTTGGAAGCAATAAATGAAATCGTTTAATTACAATTGAAGCGGTTTATGCATTTATGTGGTCATTTGCATTGCATACCGCTGATGAATTTAATTCTGATGCCGATGCTAAAATGCAGCTGATGCCAAGTGCCTTTTTTGGTGTTTCCAATAGCTGCAGCTATTTCTTTAAAGTGTCCACAATAAAAGCGTAAACCAAACCGCAGCTAAAGCCGAATTAATCAGCTGGCCATAGTCGTTATTCCCGGCCCACTTGCAGTTCTCGTTTAGCAATTTTTATGCATTTTACTGTTCATAATAAAGCATTAAATGTATGCTCTGGCCAGAGTTGTTTGCTGTGTCGCTTCTGACATTTTTGCTGATTTTCTGGCTGTTAAACAGATTCACTGTTCACCGCCATAACGATCTCTCAGATTCTAAATAAAGTATCCATGGAGGCACAAACGTCAATTGACCAACAAAAAAATCAAAGAGTACAATGAAACCACGTTCACATGACTGAAGAACATATTCACTAAGGAAGAATGAAAATAACATTAAATAGGTAAGTGTACTCTAACTGACAATGCCCGATTTGCACATACTCCAAACGAATAAGATTATGGCAGCTGGATGTAACCGACAACCTAAACAAATTTTTTTTAAATGTTTTTTTTTAATTCATTAAGCTTCTTTTTTTTCTAGTATTATAAAAAAAATTTCTGAGTTCTTACTGTGTATTCAGGATCCAAGATTGCTTAATAATAAATTTAATACTTAAATTGTGTATTTTTTAATTTATTTATGAGATAATAAAATACAATTTAAAAGAATGAAAGATAAAAAGCACATTATCTAAAATGTGACGAAGATGTTCAAAACTACAATTAAGTAAATAAACAAAAAACAAGAAATAAAACGAAGAGATATTAATAAGAAAAACTAAAGTTAAAGCTGTGAAAAGAGGCATAATAATTACGCCCCCTAAGCTCTGAGATGGCCAATTAAATTCGAATTCATAATTTATAAGCTGCTAATTTAACGGCTGTGCGCACTGAGCACAAATAATGACAACAACAACAATTGATATGCTGAATTAATGACAAGTAACAGGATAATAATTTCAGCACGAACTCCTACAGCAGAAGGACATTTCTGCAAAGCCCAACCCCAGGCACAAGCAGACACTTGATCCCAGTTAGACTGCCGCCCAAGACCCAGGCACATTTATAGATTATTTGCTTTGAACATTTGTTTACAGAGCGTCAATGTCCTGAGCACGAAATGTAAATATGCAAGTGCACCCAAAACTCCCCACAACACTCTCTTCCCAAACTTACCCCAAACAAAATTAGTGTTTTGTCAAAAACGTGTATAAATAAGTAAAATGATATTGGCAATATTATTTGATTGTGTACAATTTATATTTGAGGCATATCCATTTAGTAGGTCATGTGCATGTGGCTCTCAGACTGTTGCCAGAACATGATTTTCATAACACATTTGAATTTAGATTCTGATTTGTGTTTGCCATTCATAATTGCTCATCAGAAGTGCCGGCAGTCCCATTAATGATGCCATCTATCCATTTGGACTCTCCTCTTTATTTGTTCATTGTTCGACTTTGGTCACCTGCAAAATGTGATGCGCACTAGCGCCATCTGTCATACAAATGCAGCAACTCCAGTCGAACCAAAGCTTAGAATTGTAAGCTCTAAAGTGTCGTCCAGCTTTTTACTACAAAAGCTTTTGTTAGCTTCCAACCCCCATAAAGGCTACGTCGTGCCAGACGGAAACCAAAAGTCATCACACCCACATCCCCGTACTCGCAATTTCCATTGTCATTGAGAAGTTTCCGTTGCAGTACGCATGCACCGAAACTTTTCAAATGATGGGTTCTTTAGAGCCGAAACATGTGGCAGCATATCAGATGTTTTCTATATAAATGAGAAAGCAATGAAAGAGAGCCATCAAATGCGATACAGCTTCTAGAAACAATATATAAATTGTCAAATATTTTATAATAAAAAAACTAAGTTTATATAAAGATATAGATACCCAAAGTATTATTAGCAATAATTTTACGTTCAGTTTATATTAATGTGTCAAATAATATAAACTGAAATATTTTTGTTAGAATTTGACCGTGACAGTGATGCGTTAATGATTTCAAACACTTGGTTCGTCCAATGGTTGCAAAAGTCTACACTCTCTTCCAAAGCTCTGCTCTGGACCTCACAGCCGCGTCGCCCACCCGCTGACCACCAGCGCAAAATCGATGCCTGACCCGGTTCGCTCTCCTGCTGACAACTGAAAGGCGACTGAGGGCTTTTTCCACGCAGCTCCTTGGCTGCGTAGCCCAAAACGCGAATGAACATCGACCGTGGAAGTTGACTGCAAGTAACAAGCGCTGCACTGAAGGTGAATGAATAAAAAATCTACCAAGAGTAAAAAGTGTGCGGAGCCAAACGACAAATAAAAGCTAAGAAATTTGCTAAAAATTATTTGTAAGAGTGCAAAAAAAAATAATTGGAATAAGTAAAGCATTTGGATTAGCTGCGAATTGAGCTATTACATAAAGCAAAATCCATTCGAAAGGGCCGAAAAGTGTTGTGCGTTTGCCTATGTAGTCGTATGTGTCTCTCTCGCTCTCTCTCTCTAAGTGTGTGTGGGTGTAAGTGTGTGTGTGTGATGGCACACGCTGTGCTAAAAATCAGAACATTTTTTGTGTATCAGAACTTTGCTGCTACCTAAGCAAATTCATTTGCACAAGCAGAAAAGTTTACAACAATATTTTGAAAATTAAAAAACGCAGCAAGAAAATCGAAATCGGTATAATGAAAATTCAATTGAAAGAAAAATGGCACAAATATTGATTTTTCCAAATGAGTTTATGTGTTGTGACCCACTGGAAAAGTTCTACTGTAGATATCAAAATTATTAAAATTTTAAAAAATGTGCACATTGAGCCAAAAGTTGAAATACATTGTAAGCCTTTTGATAAAATAAAATTTCGAAAATTGCACAAACTGAATGGCGGGTGTGCCTGTGTGTGTGTTCGTAAGAAACAAGAGAAAAGCTCAATAAAAGAAAACGGTTGCAAGAAAATCTCTATCCTGAATTTGCTTTTTACAACGTCTTCGTTCCCAGCAGAAGAAGCAGCAACAAAAACGAATTTGGCCTTCCCCTTCTACACGCACGCACGGACATAAGCATACACACACAAACACACTCACACACACACACACACACGGACACATAATAGGCAGTGCGATTCGCTCTATCAGTATTTACACATACCATTGTATTTTTCATATTACGTATACGCTCTGTTTTCTATTTTCTCTCCCTCTCTTGCCTTCTCTCGTTCGTTCGTTTATGCGTTTGCGTTGCGCTTCCCGTCTGGCATAATATACACAAAAATACAACCACGCGTCAAACAACAAAACATTCGTCTAAACTCGCAATCGTCCTTCCAATTGCTAATCGTTAAACGCCAATCGTTAATCGCCAATCGAAAATCGATTACAATAGTGTTCAAAATACATGTGAGACTAGCGCTACGCAAAGGCCTCGCCAAGCAGCACAACACACACTTAGCTCCCTCACATCACTCACATGGTTGGTTCGTCTGCCTGCAGCCCACGCCTGAGACCATCTTGATCCTTTGATCCTTCCTGCCGGATCAACGATTACGCTTCGTTAAACGTTGCTCAAGACCCATCAACAAGGAACAACAGCTAAACAACAACACTAAACCACTTTACCTTCAATCAACAATAAACAACTTGGCTCTGTGCCCAAAACATACAGTGGCAACATTATCTAAATAAAAGGTATATATAATTAAGAGCTTAATACTAAATAATATGTGGCATATTTATTGGTGCTTGTAAAGAGAAAAAAAAAAATTAATTATAGCGAGATATGATAACTATTAGCTGTAGGTATACAAGAAAATAAAATTTTAATTTTATAAATAATTTTCGCATACTCCAAATAGATTTTTCTGTAATTTAAGATAATGAATCAGTATAAGTAGAAGTTAAAGTAAATAATTTTCACTCAACTTGACATGTCTAAACAGATATAAATACTGCCACGTAAATAGGGTTACTAGCTCCACCTGCTTGCCCTTTAGATCATAATAAGAGCCAGCTAAACTTAATTAAGTATCTCTTTGTTCCCAGGCTCCTTAATAATTAGCTGAACCCACAAATCAACATAAAATATGTACGCAAAAAATAAATAAGAAAAGAAGACAAGAAGAAGAAGACAAGCGTTTATTTTACTAGCACGAATTATGTGTAAGGTTCCCTTAAGAAAATCATATAAAAAGCGCACATAATTGCCAATAATCAAGTGGCGATATGGACAAAGCAAACACACAAACACACGCACACTTACATATAGCTTAGCCCCATAGAGTTTGTGAGTACTTTTGACCCGCTTACGCCTATGCCAAATATTTTGCTTCAATAAACGTGTGTGTTTTTGGGTTTTTGGGTAACTGCAGCTTTTACAGATTAAATTCAAATAGCAACATTTAAACAACATTTTACGAAAGCGATAGGCATAATGATGTGGAAAATTATTTTTCTTTTGGCATTCATTATAATCATCAGCGCCTTTTGGAGACTGTTGCCTCAGCAATATTCGACTGGTTTTCTTCCTTCATTCTTTCTTTTTTTTCTACTTATCTACCCATGGCTTTTCACTTAAATGTTGCCTTCTCTGGGTTATGTGCGCAGAAAGCGCAGAGAGACAAACAAAACACATTTCACTCTCTCTATCGCTCTCTCTCTCTCTCTCTCTCTCTCTCTCTCTCTCTCTCTCATAATATGCGCTCTTCAAAAGTTTAACCGTTTCCTGCTCAGGGAATGAAGAAGCTTAACAATTAATGGCTGAGCTTCAACAAGGGTCGCCTTCCTGTTTTCCTATTTTTTCAAAACACCCTTAACCAAAAAAAATTTAATGCTATTTCTATTACATATCATCATCATGTTTGTGTTTTTTTTTTTTTTTTTGGTTGAATGTGGAATATTTAAGTGCGCTTTGCGTCTGGGGCAGAGCTTAATTTATTTTGACAGGCTGATTGTCAGTTCTCGGCGTTGGCCTGCAATTTGAGTGTCTGCCCCTCGTTAACAACAACAGCCTCGACTAGCTGCCACATTCACTTATTTATACTTCTGCTTGTTTTATGAAGCCAATTTATCTTATCGCTAAATGAACTTGTCCCTAATCTAGATGACAACCAATTGTTGCTATTTTTAGCCTTATTTCTTTCAGTTGCTCTGTTGCTGAGCTTCTGAGCACTCAATTGACATTGAACCCACCCGCAAAACTCTTTCTGTTTAAAGCCAAAGGTCATATTATAAATAATGATATATTCTACGAATTGTACAAAAGTGGTGGAAACGCTTATAAATAATACGCATATACGCATATATATTAAAAAACATGTACTTAATTATAAGCATCAGAATTACGAAATTTGTGCAAAAATTGTTTAGCACTTTTTACTTTTTCCATATAAATTATAAACGCTTCCTTTTTTATTTAATGTAATTTCACATACATTTCTTACAATAATATGACGCTAAATTAGCGTTTAATTTAATGTGTCTATAATTCGCAAACAAATGTTTATCATACTAATAATCAGAGTTATGACTATAATTAAAATTTCTAATGAGCTTACTTTGAAATGTTTTTCTGTGAGATAGCCTACCAAAAGGAAATTGTATCACTTAAAACAAAGACATAAACAATATGCTGGCAAAAAAATATCTCATTCACTTTACCGAGTGGCAGTTAATACTGCTTAATTTTTTACAGAAATGCCCCAGACAAATAGGCACCATTCACATCATAAAAAAAACAAACACACACACGCATGTATACATGGCTGACCTGTGTATACTTGAGTAAAGAGAAACAGAGAGAGAAAAAGCAAGAAACCAACGAAAGCAGCACTGGCAAAATGACAAAATTGTTGTGATGCGCTAAAATGTATGCTACAATAAAGTGCAGGCTTTTATATGTATATGTGTGTGTATCTGTGTAGGCTGCTGTTAAAAAGAAGTGTCTCGTAGCTGCACTGTGCACTTGAAGCATTCACCACCACTATAAATTTTTGCCTTGCCTATTTTGTTGCTACTTTTCTGACCGAATTTGTTTTTTGTGGGCAATATTCTTTACAATATTTTTGCAATCGTTGCTTGGCCCGTTTTATAAAAATCGTTATAAGGCGATTTACAAAAAAACATCACCAACACCTTGTTAGCTTTTATTTCTTTCCAATTTCTTTCTTATATATTCTTGATCAGGGCGACAAGCAAAATAATTTTATTCATTATATACAATTAATAATAAATAAATTTTTTCACTTCTGAAGCTTCCCCGGATCATATTTAGTTGCTTACCCTTCAACTGATTATGAAAATGTACAAGAGGATTTTAGTCAGCTCACACTCCAAGAAATCTTTGCTTTGATACTGTCCGGAATCGAATAACGGATACAACTCAACAGACTTCCTTTTGCTTGTTTCAGTTTGACATCAAACCGATCTTAATATTTGCTAACTTAATTATCACCCAAGCCCAATTTATAAATTGAAACGTAGTAAGCCCAACAACGTCAGCTTGATGTTTTTTTCCCTTGGCTGCCTATTTACTGTTTTGGCTCGCCAAGACTAAAATTCACTCTGAGCACTTTATTAATTTAGGACAAATTCTCACCAACGTTTACGACTTTGGTTGCTGCTGCTGGGTCCCAGTGGTGCCACATTTGCCGCATTGCTTAAAGGCGTGGTCAGAACAACGCGACGATGATCTTCTAATAATCATTAAACTTAAATAAAAAAATGTGTAGCAAAAAGCAAACAACCGTTTAGTGAATACAGCAAGTTATAATCCCACCAACCAAACTTCAAGCACGCATAAGCAAAACATTTGAATTTTAATTGTCCCCGCAGTTGCCACCACATTTGAAATTCATGCATATTTATGATCGAAATCGCTGAGAGCTCTTTGCGTGTGTTTTTGTACATATTTGTGTGTATATATGTGGAGGAATACGCTAAGTTTCCCTTTATCTTTGACGTCATTTGATTTGCAAACAACAAATATCAGCTTCGTTTGAAGCAATTGGCAGTCATCTTAGTCCTGTATTACGTATACGACATGCTGCCAATAGAAATTTTTACTTACCGAATTTAAAATGAAATAGAGTGAAAAAAGTCAGTAGTCAAAGTATGTATCTGATAAACTTGATTTACCTATTATATGAAAAAATGTTTCTTTATATATGCTTGCATATTAGTACACATGTATTACAGAGGGGATTGAAATTTGTAGAATTATGTTTTTGATATCCGCAATTTAAAAAAAAAACTATATATATAATATATTTCACTTTTATCGAACAGACAGACTAAAAGAAGGTGTAGGGCAGTTAGTTACAAAATAATGTTGTTCATATCGAATATACAAGTAGAACCATAAAGGCCTTCGTATCAGCTCTAATAAGTAGCATGTCATATGCATTTTGGCAAATATTTTAGATTTAGGCTTTGAGTTTGCTCCCCAGACTATTTCTCCACGCAGCTTACTGTCAAGCAAAGAATTATGAGAGGAAATAAAAATAATAATGTCGATGGCAAAATCCCTGACCCAAAGGTCAAATGCTATCGCAGCGCACACAAATGCTTTTATAATAAACGCAACGCGGTCGGGTTAAGGGTAAATAAAACTTGTTGTGCCATATAAAGTGAATTTAATTAAAAAGCTGCACAATTATTTGAAATTAAAATGAAAGAAAACAAAAGCAAATTATAGAAATAAAAAACAGTAGGAACGGTGATGTATTAAATTAGAAAAAATATAGAAATAAAAATAAGGAAACGGACAGCGAATGATGCCAATTTTAATGTGTGTGTGTGTTAGGGAAGAAAAAAGATTACACGTATGTACGTGTGTGAGTGTGTGTGCAGGATACCAGATTGCGATGTGTATGTGTGTGTGAGAGAGAGTGTGGACTCACAAGTGTGTGTGCATGCCCTTGGCACGCTATCTATAAGTGTTTCTTCTTGGTGCGTCAAGTAATTGTCGACACCCTCGCCACATTTTATTGTCCCGTGGATATGCCAAGCCAAATTGCCAGCGACGTTTGTGGGATTTCTTCTCCGAACTGTGCAGTAGCTATTTTTAAACGCTGACTGACAAATGAAAGATACTAAACAGTAAACAACAGAAACAACAAATACAGTTAAACTTGTGATAAACTATTTCAGATATTGATTTTTGCGATTTGTGGAACGAAGTTGGCGTAGGTGGGACATTTTTTTTACCAATCTTTAATAAGCTGACATAGCATGTACATGTGAAATTTGGTGGCTCTAAAACTGGACTAGGAGTGGGCATTCTTAGACCTTGTTACCAATCTTTAAAAAAGACCAGTTATATACCTTCCGAATTTGGGAGCTCTAGCACTGAAAATTATAATTGATTTATAATTAATAAAACAATTATATGATATAATTTTTCGGCTCTGTCTAGCATATCATATATTAAAAAATATTTAAATAATTTTTTGTCAATTTATCCGCCCATAGGATGGATTATTAAATATTGTCTTGAAATAGTATAAAAATAATAAAAATAAAAAAGAGGTCTAACCGACAGCGTAATACTTGTAATAATAGCTAAAATATGTTGAGTAATAATAATAATAATTACAATATAGTCATACTAAGAGTATAAAAAATTCTAACGTCAGATAAACTGTTGAAATTATTCATCACACCCATATTCCGCACAGTTGTTGAACTAGTTACCTATTTTTTAAAGTATATAGTAATGTCGGCCTCTAAAAACGATTGGTCGATAATAAGTTTAAACGCACAAATTACATATAATGTTTTCGATTCTTAAAATTAAACCAATTTTGTTATCCTTGTTCGTCGCAGCTATAACCACAGCGCAAAATGCCGCCAAATGCAAAATCGGAAACGGAATCAGAACCGGCGCCTGTGTCAGGTCCTGAGCCGGCGCCCGAACTGGAGACGACCAATCCGAAAGAAAAGTTACTGGAGCAGCAGGAACAACAAGCTGCCGAGAGTCAAAGAATTGCACAAGTGGAATCAACATTAGCGCCAAAAACAACAACAGAAGCTGAGGGTAAGTCGCTATATGGCACACAAATCGTACCTTGATAGAAAACTGATTTATACGATTTATATTATTATATAGAAGCTGCAACCACCTCCGTGCCGGTGATCAAAAAGATTGAGCATGCCGGGGAAGTGGTCACCGAGGCAATTGCTGAACGCACCGGGCTGCCAACATGGGGCGTAGTGGCGATTATAATACTCGTATTCCTCGTCGTCTTTGGTATTATATTTTTCTGTGTGCGCAGATTCCTTAAGAAGCGAAGAACCAAAGATGGTAAGGGTAAGAAGGGTGTCGATATGAAATCGGTACAGTTATTGGGATCAGCGTATAAGGAGAAAGTAAGTATCTGCAATGCCATCAAATCTTAGTAGTTATTGGGTTCTGGTATGCTCTAGGTTCAGCCTGATATGGAGGAACTCACTGAAAATGCCGAAGAGGGCGACGAAGAGGACAAACAGAGCGAACAGAAACTGGGACGACTCAACTTCAAGGTAAGATCCGAACATTTCAATATCAAAAGCTCTTGAATTTGCAAATAGCCTGCAATACGCTCTTAACTAACCCAATTTACGCAACACCAAATACAGTTAATGTCAACGCCCAGTCGCTGGTGTTAATTTATTTATTGTAAAGGAAGCACCTGCCAAATCCTGTAAAGTCAAGTCGTGTCCAGAGTGCCAAGACAATGTATTTTAACGACAAAATAATTTGTCTAACTTAAGTTTTTTACTTACTCACAAAATTTGTAGTATTGACTAAATGTTTCATAAAATGTCATTTAGAAAATATAATAAGTATATTTATTAAAACCTTATTTCGAAAAAAAACTTTGGATAAATTCTAATAAAGCATGTATTAAAGCATTTTGAAAAAATTTAAGTGAAAATATATTTGGCATTCACTACATTTCAAATACTTATAAATGTCTTTAAACTCAAACCAGTTAAGTTTTGACAAAGTTGGAAATATGAGAGACAATGAAATATGATTTTAGACAAATGCTTGTGCATATTGAAATATACTTATTGCCTCAATCAAAGATAGATTCTGAAAAGTAATCCTAAAATTAAAATAATTCAATAAAACAGACCTTTAAACTAAATTTTTAACTGTCAAAACTTTAAAGAATTTTGTAGAGATTAAACGCAGAAACATAATGATATGGAAAAATATATCCACTGAACCATTTATGCAAAATATATATTTTGTCTGTTTAATGAAAAAATGCTTTCACTTTTCCATAAAAAAAAGTATTTGAAATAATAGTATATGCAAAGGAATAAACTATTTATTATTTATTTTTATTATTTAATAACATTTAATTAGTTAAAATGCTGCACACAAAACCCATAACACATCAATAATTGATACTAAAATTGTATGTACATTTTGAACTAACTTTGAACTTTGTCCTGTTTCTTTCTTCTTTATGGAAACAAATCCGCATATGCGGATATTATTCTATAATGTGTTTATTGCAGCTTGAGTACGATTTCAATTCGAACAGCTTGGCCGTAACCGTTATACAGGCCGAGGAGCTGCCGGCCCTGGATATGGGCGGTACCTCAGATCCCTATGTGAAGGTCTATCTGCTGCCCGACAAAAAAAAGAAATTCGAGACAAAGGTGCATCGCAAAACGTTAAGTCCTGTTTTCAACGAAACGTTCACATTCAAGGTAGGTTTTTGTTGTTCATTGAAGAAAAAACATTGACCGTGAGTTTTCCAACAGAGTTTACCCTATGCCGATGCCATGAACAAGACGCTAGTATTTGCCATATTTGACTTTGATCGTTTCTCCAAACACGATCAAATCGGGGAGGTAAAGGTGCCGCTCTGTACTATTGACTTGGCACAGACCATAGAGGAATGGCGTGATCTGATCAGCGTTGAGGGTGAAGGTGGACAGGTATGTAGAGATTTGGCCCATGACAGCACTCACAGTATATACATACGTATGTTTATCCGGGGGTAAGGGCGATTATGATGATGATGTTTACTCTCTATATGTATATGTATTTCAAAAACTAAATGTGCCTCTAAGTGTATATTATTTAATTTTTATTGATTTGAATTAATTTTGTCTCAACCAACAACAGCAACAACAGCTGTTGCTTACAATTTTATTTTTTTTTTTTTTTTTTGATATTTGGGTTTGTTTAAGTTGTTCCACAGAACAAGCCACAAACTACAAAAAACAGAAAACTCAAAGCGGTGAATTTATTGACTTAGTAATCTAGACATGCATACAGTATGTATTCAGTGTGATCTGAGCTCTAAACTCCAGAAATTGTAGTCGAAATTGTGTTTTTTTATGTGTACGTAATTCGCATTTCCACAAAGACCAAATACTACCAAAAACAAACCGACTTGATATTTGTGTTCCTAAGTAATTCAATTCGTATTTGAATGTGTCTGCTCCAGTAAAGTATTTACCCCAACTCTCACTCTCTCTCTCTCCATGAGTACAACAGAAACAAATTACAAAGACAACAACAGAGAACAACAAAAATAACATAAACAAAAAAGAAACAATTGCCAGACAGCAAAGTGCAAAACTTTTATTCAATCTTTTATGCAAATATAAATAAAAACCTAATTTAAAAAAATATATATATTTATATATATCAGTTGTAATGCTCCATTAAACCCAATAACAAAACCAACAACAATAACAAAGACAACATGGAAAACAAGCTCCTGCAATTTTTTATCAACTTTCATGCAAAGTTGATAAACAATTGAAAAAAACAAACTGAATTTGATTTCATTGCACATTTTTCTATCTTAGACTTTGAAATTTATCATTTTCTCAAAACGTTAACCATACACAAAGTACAAAAACTACAACTGAAAAATAAACTCTTCAATTTCTCTTTCTCCAATCCCCAACAAATTTTGTTCAATACATACATACATATATTACAAATATAAAACTTCTTGTTTTCTTGAACTTTTGTAGAAGGTAAATACAATTAAAAAATACTTAAAGTTTAAAAAAAAAATTAAAAAAGAAAAAAAAAACAAATACACTTTTGCATACCTGATTTGATTAGTTTTTCTTTTTCCTATATAAATTGCTCTGGCTCTTTGTTCTGTCGCTCGTGTATACACTCCAACATTTCAATATATCAATATATTTACATAATTATAATTGAATACAATTTTCTATGCACCAAACTACACTCACACACTGCATACATGCCAATCCAACCTATTGTGCTATATCCAAAATAATCTTAATCTTATTCGATATCCAATAAGAATTTAAGAGTATTTCGCCTTGTTTATAATCTTTCTCTTGTTGTGCATATTTTCTCGCATCATTAATATTGTAGTTGAGTATTTGTATTATTCTATAAAAATTTGTATATACTCGTATTCAAACTGAAGAACTTGTTTAGCATTTCAAAATGCATACACGGCAATATTATTTTTTTGAGAGAATTTGTGGCATAAGAATATAAAAACGCAATCAGTATGGTCTAAAATACATTTATAAATAGTAAATAATTAAATCCTTATCCAGCAGATTTTATAAGATTCTCGAAATCAAAAAAAAACCCTAAACTTGAGACACAAAATTCCCAGCTAATATCGCACACTTTCACAGTCTGCTAAATACACAATTTTGCCATTCTTTTTGCACCTTGATTGGAACTGTTTAAAGTCCCAAAAACTAAGCTCAATTAGCTAATTTGCATATCTATAAACAAATTACATATAAATTAAGTCATTTAAAATTGTTTCAATTAACTACTTAAATGAATGCAATCCTTAGACAAGCAATACAATTACTAAAAGGCACACTCAATAACACTCAGATACAGACACAACACAACAAGCTTTCAAAAGCAGAAAAGCCGATCTATTAATTAGAAATTCAAAAATTTAGCCTGCTATTGCAAAATTTTAATTCAAAAAATTTAAAGTAAAGGGAATAAAAAACACTTGCGGAAAAAAATATTCCAATATGATTCAAAAATAGTTGTCACAGTTACAAACATAAATATAGATTTAACATTTCAAAGATTTATGTATTGTGCCAAGAATAAATAATATTTGGTTTATATTGTTTTCATTTAGTTTTCTGCAATGGTATAAAGCGAAATGTATTATAACATTTTTTTATAAGCTATATAATAAGTAATTAGTTTAGCAACCGAAACATACTCGTACACAAATGTAACGTTCCATGAAAAAACCAGCTGCATGTTCTTGCTTACAAACTATACTCTTCCGACTATATACTCTATAAATACATCGTTGCCACTAAGTATTAGCATCTGAAACTAACACTTGACTACACTAAACACGCATACACGCGAACAACTTGTACACAATCAAATTCGATGATGCAAAACATTTTCTTAATTTTTCAAATTTGCCAACTTATTAAAATTCTAATGGAACTGCAATTGAAAAATCTTTAATATGCTCTTAATTTTTCTCTTTAATTATTTTTTAACGTATCGCTAAAAATAACAAAACAAAACCAAAAACATTAAAAAAATCTATACAATCGTCTCAAAATTTACCAAACTGAAAAATTGAAATGAAAATAAAAAACAATACCAAAATCTACTCTACTCGAACCAATTTGACTCATATCGATAACGACATCTGGAACCTCACTAAATTGCCTGGAAACATGTAAGTATCAAAAATCTCCTTATGAGAAAATTCATAACTATCGTTATTTGCTTTGGTTGTTGTCCTCATAAATGTGTTCAAGTTATTTTCGTTGTGATTGTGTTTTTCTTTTGTTAACAATCAAAAACAGAAAAATAAAAGTCGTTAAATTAAAAAATATATATAACGTTAAAAATATAATTGCAAATGTGTCAATAAAATTTGATTTTATAAAGGAAACTGTATAAATGCTTCTTTATGTTTTCATTACCAGCAAACTCTTGAGTTATACATTAATTTATCGCTGTCACGCCCGATTATTGTAAAATGCTATATTTCTATATGTGTATATATTTATGATTTGCAACTTGTTTGTGTGCTGTAATGTTTAAGCAGAGCTTCGATGACAGTCAGAAACAAAAATGAAACAAATAAACAAAAAATATTTAGTAACTTTGATTTCTTTGATTTATAGTTTATTGTGCTATGTGTTTTCGGTGAATTTATTTATTTTATTTATTTTTATATTCTTGTTAGCATAAACATAATTCACCCAACATTCGACATATAAGTCTTAAGATACTTTGAAAGCCCATGCAAAGCCAAAACTTTTAATTCTGAAACTAAAATTCAAACTCAAACATATGTAGCGGTAAGTGACTACTCAAAAACTCTTTCTCTCTCTTTCTGTTCCTCTCTCTCACTATGTTACTATATTACGCTCGCTCGCTCGCTCTCTATATAAACAAAATTATTTTTAATAACTAGTCAAAGAACATATCTTTTATACAGTAAGAAATTAGTTTAAAACTATTCCACAAAATCCCAGGTTAGTTTGTACAAATTGCTGGCTTTGGAAAAGTGTATTAAGCATTGGCATTTGATTAATGTTTAACAGAAGATTGCTGAATCTGAAAAGAAATCGAAATCGAAATCGAAAACTGAAACTTAAACCCAAACATATGCAAGTAGTTCCAACCAACCGAGGGCTTATACATATTATTAAAGTACTGTACTTAGATAATACTAGCAAAACTCATGTGCAACTTTTTTCAATTTTAATATATAACTTATTACTCTGATTTGCCTTTCATGTACATATACATAATTGATATCCAATACTTCAGCTTGTACTCCTCAAATTCTCTCTCTCTCTCTATCTTTCTGTATCCCTCCACTTTTTTGATTCCTTTAATTTCTAAGGCCACGAGCCCACATAGCTGTCCAAAGAATTGAGCCAAACTGTACATATAATACGAATCGGCTGTCTTTAATCTCAAAACTATCTCTCAACTCACATATTCATTTTTCTTCCATTTAAAATAAAAATCAAAAATTATATCCGTTTTGCTTTTTGCGCCGTTGGTTTTGAGCTGGGTGACAAAATATATATGAGTAACAGTTCGTAAAGAGTTTGTCTTTAAACACTGTGTGAACCTGCTATGAACAGTAAGTTTATGTCTTGAAACAGTAGGAAATACCTACAACTATTTCCAAAAAACATCCTTATACAAACACGTTAAACAACAACAACAAACAAAAAACACGCAAACAAAAGTAAATAAGTTTCTTTTGTTTGTTCAGATTTAGTTATTAATCAATTTTCAGTTCTCACACTCACTCACATTATATATACATAAAATATATATATAAATATATTTATATATATATACACTTTACCAAATCGAAGCTCTAAGACGTGCAGTAAATGTGTTCCCATGTACTTATTTGTGGCGTTTTCGTTTCGTGTGTCAATATTAAACTATAAATAAAGTAAATGTAACTATTGTTAAAAAACAAAACAAAAAAAATGATTACTTCGTACTGTACCACCCACCAGCGATTACTATTTGAGTTTCTCTTTATTTTATGTGTATTCAGTAAAAATATGTTACTATCTATCTTGTGTATACTTGTATGTTATTATATATGTATCGTAACATAAAAATATTGTATTGCACTCAATTGAGATTGAGCCAAGAACTTAAGGTTGATTCTACACCATATTTGGATCAATTTTCTTGAAACGCTTTAAAATTAAGCTTTTGGTCATTATGGAAAAAGGATCTTTATTTTCTGAGTTCCATTTATAAAAGTTTTATTTTTTTAATTAAAGCATTCCCCATTGATATTTCTGACAACATTCTGTTGCCAAACGTATCGTTCATCTTTATTGAACAATACTCTCACGGTCTATAATATTTCTAAAATGTACTCTGGGAATAGAAAAATGCGTAGCAAAGTTTTGACCATGTTTCGACCGATTGAAACCCATTATGACTAGTTACTATATACTTATATACAAATCTTATTAAATGTACCTATTTAGACTTTATGTAAAGTGTTCAATGTTGTAAACCCATATTCTAATCCTTACCTATGTGCTTATCCAATAAAAAATATTTTCTAATTTTTTCGTTAAATTACCACAGGAAAAGCTTGGTGACATTTGCTTCTCGCTGCGCTATGTGCCGACTGCCGGAAAGCTTACGGTTGTCATTCTCGAGGCCAAGAACCTGAAGAAAATGGACGTCGGTGGATTGTCTGGTAATATAACGTGCTACCAAAGCGTTGCCAAAAGTCGAGCCACGATTCTACAAATGAGTCGGTGCCTTACTGCATTTTTGGCAACGCCACTGTCTCTATTTTATGTGTTTACTCTTACTAACCCAAGTGTATTTGATTTTCGTGTTGCTTCGTTTATGATTTGATTAAAAACTTTAATACTTTTTATGTTTTTGTTAAGATCAACGGAATAATGCAAACGACAAGGCAACGTTTGCAGTGAGAAAAATATTCAATTTTATTCCCAATTACTTTTGTCAATTCGCAACTTTGAATTTTCCAACTAACTTAGCGCAAATTTTCAACTTGCATATTTTATAAAACTATTCTCTCTTAAGTAATATTGCGTACGCTAAAAACCAAATGATATCATTTAATACCAAACCATGGATATATTTTCGTCTGGCAACGTTTCCATCACGAAATTGTGCACAGTTTTTTTAAACTTACGCCTGGCAAAAGCAAAATTCGAACGGCTCCTGGCTAAAATTAGCGGTACATTTAAATTCGCTTGCTTCTAGCTTCACTTTTGCATGTATCTAATTCTACTATTTACATAATTCCAATTTGAACACTCGCATTAAATATTTCGGTCCTCCAGGTGGAGAACCAAATGCAAAACGTTGCCGCTGAATATATCCAAAAAACAAAAAAAAAAAAAGAAAACCCTAAAGGGTTATCAAGTTCTTCTAGGCTTTTACAAACAACAGAACATTTTCAAGTTTTGAAAAAGCAATTGACATTCTATCCATGCTCTAATGATATTCGATCTAAAATTCTGATGATGGACTATTTGTGTTTAAACTGTAACTATTTTTTCTTATCTTATGATTTATTTGTTGTGTGCCTTGAGTTTTAAGAGTTACCATGTTCTAAAGTACTTATTAACTTAATACCTTAATACAATTCTTTTCAAGGGCAAGCAAACGAAAGTCGAAACCTTCTTGAACAGTAATTATCGATAACCGATACGCGTATCGTATCGATCTAACTTTTGATGAGCTCTTTGTAACCCTTGCGATTTTCCATATGTTGATAACGTGTTGATATAATGAAACCTTAAATGCTAATTGATAAGCATATAAGACTTTATTAACTTTATATACACTTGCCATATCCCTATTGGGGATTGGCCCTTTTATACCAAAGTTTCTACTTTCGTTTGTTCAGATTTAATAACTGTTGATTTTATTTATTCAAGTACAATTTGTTAAATACCTTATAACCAAAAAAAAAAATATATATATATATATATATAATTAATCAAAGTACCGTTTTATGTAACCGTTTTTCTTTGTGTGTTTAAACCTGCAAAAAAAACACTACTAAAAAATAACCAAAAAATTCAAAAGCTAAACAAAAATCTCCTCATCAACTTCAAAGTTTTTACTTTATTATTATAAAAGAAAATGTTTTCTTTTTCTTTCTTTCAATTTTTTTCTATTTTATAGATCCATATGTGAAAATTGCAATCATGCAAAATGGCAAACGTTTGAAAAAGAAGAAGACAAGTATCAAAAAATGCACCCTCAACCCTTACTATAATGAGTCGTTCTCATTTGAAGTACCATTTGAACAAATACAAGTATGCGAGAATGTATTATACTATCCTATAAAACCACTACTACTACTACTACCTAACTATACATACTACTACTACTACTACTACTACTACTACTACTACTACAACCACTACTACTACTACTGCCAACTGTAACTTAAGCTGTCCTTTCTGAACTATCAACCAAACCAAAACATGTTCTAAACAAGATTGAGTAACAACCCGCCTCCTTAATAAAAAACACATTAGCCTTTTTCGTGCAATTGTTTTTATATAAATATCTATATATATATACGTATATATACATATTGTATATTACATGTGTTGAATACTCGTATTCTTATTCTAATCAAAAACAAAAACACAATATCACATTTACTCAAAAAAAAATCTAAAAAGAATAAAACGGATTTCGTATTGCCCGAAAAATTCCAAACTACCCTTCTACTTGATTAAACAATTAAATTGTTATTGTATGTGTGCCCTTTAACAATTTAACCGAAACGTATTCAATGTTCAATGTTGTATTTAACTTAAAACTTAAACAAAAAATTGAAACCACTAATTGCTTTATGTTTTATGTTTATATAATATATACTTTGCTCAACGACTGCCACGCCCACATGGAGGCTGTAAATAATGAAAATATGCTGAGCGCAGTTCGTTGTTGCAAACTTTCCCTAATTTGCTTTATGTAGTTGATTGAGTTGATTATAAAATTATAAAAAAAATTTAATTTTTATATATTTGTGCCTAGCTCGACTGATTTGGTTTTCAAATATATTTTAAAATATATATATGTATATGTTATATATATATATGTTTTATGTTTTCGATATTGATTTTGACACAGACAACGACAACCTATAGGGTAGATCTGTTCCGCTTCGTAGTAACAACTACAGACTCAAAGAAAACGATTGAGATACACTCAAAAAAATAAAACACACACACAATTTTCCCGTAGCTTAACATGCTGAGAGAGCAAGCAGTAGTGCCGCTGGCTCTCTTTAATACACCGCGTGTACTCATGAAACAGTTCGCAAAGCAGTGCACGTCCATGAAGATCTAATGAGAATGTTCGATAATTGATATGAGAAAATAAAATTACACTTTCACTTTTTACTACAATACTACAAACTTAAAAACTACCTACTACTCTTTCCATAATACAAACTATCGCAAACTCTCGTCAGCGGCGTCAATAATGCACCACAATATGGGTACATTATTTTGACACTGTCTTCTGATTTGAATATCGAATAAACCAATCGCACCACCACCACTAAACTACAGTACTACAATACAAGAAATACAGTACAAGTTTAAATATATATAAACAACAAAAAAAAAATACGAAAAAAAAAACAGAACACAAGCCCAGCAAGCACAGAGAAGTATAGCGTATCAACAAAGTATTTACTTTTAACAACATTCATATATAGTAAAAAACAATTCGAGTGCCATAACATAAAAGACTTCTGGTTACGTGTGCTAGTCCGAGACTTGTCCCCCTAGCCTAATCCCAAAAACAAGTAGAAACGTATACTTTTGTATTCCGAACAATGAAAATCAGAAATTATGAACGACAAATGGGATTGAATATTATACATTTTCGTTTA
This sequence comes from Drosophila micromelanica, assembly GCA_004143825.1. Lineage (NCBI taxonomy): Eukaryota > Metazoa > Arthropoda > Insecta > Diptera > Drosophilidae > Drosophila > Drosophila micromelanica. Next base: position 13,259 of record SCDY01000680.1, on the reverse strand, counting down.
CACGTATTTAATGAACATTTTTCTTTTTGCTTCAGCTTAAATGTTGACAAATAAAAAGCATAATATATGTACATAAAAAAAAGTAATCTGTTCATTAGCCCAGGTTAAGAGAAGTGATCTATATGTGTACATTTCTATATATTATCTCATGCCACCAGCAAAAAAGGGAAAACTCATACGCTTTTCACTCCAACAAACTAACATTTTTATTTGTGTGTCATAACATTTTATATTGTTTTAAAAGCTTAGTCAAATTGCATGCAATGCTTGTTAAAAAAAAAACACAAAATCATCCACAAAAAACAAAAAAAATAAAAAAAACCATCCAACACAGCTTTGTCTCATTCACTTTAGATTTGTATTTAATGACGCTTTGTGTAATGCTTGATGTCGCCCACCTTTAGAATAACTTTGATAAGCTTGTGTTTAACCTTGATGGGACTTCCCCCTAAATCTACAAAAACATCTCGAATCTGCGAAGGCAACACTGGCAATCGGCTTTCCAAAGCAAATCTCTTCCTATTTTAACTGCACCATGTTCTTGATGAGCACCCAAAAACCAAAATTGCATTGTATTAAACTTATAGTTCAACACCTAGTATCAACTACGCCTCTGTAATATGCTTTCCAATACAGAATTTGTAGTGTCTGCCTGTAACCAGTAACAGTTTCCCCCCAAAAACTCATAAACAGAACACAGAAAAAAAAACCCTCAGAAATTCTTTAACTTAAAAGTTCTATGCTCAACGCGTAACAGCCCCCAAAAAAAAAAAAAAAAATACAGTTTAGATTATGGTATAACTAACCAACCACTAATTATCATATTGTTTTTTGCTATTGCAACCAATTCGGAAAACGTCTAGAAAATCTGTCTTGTTGTTACCGTTGTGGACTACGATCGTATTGGCACCTCTGAGCCCATTGGACGCTGTATACTTGGATGCATGGGCACCGGCACCGAGCTGCGCCATTGGTCTGATATGTTGGCCTCGCCCCGTCGACCCATAGCACAATGGCACACTCTGAAGGACCCCGAGGAAACCGATGAGATACTTAAAAATATGAAGTAAACGCTACATGGCTGAAAAAAATACAGGTTGGTCCCAGCTTACGATAGTTTAATACAAATATTTATATTCTTTTCTATTCCATTCTTTCTTAGAATAACAGCACACCTTAGTATCAAGTATAGAAACCAAAGAGAACTCAAGCGAACCGTCAATATTGTAATCATATGAATCATCAGCTACTATTGATCTTCAAGAACCTCGACAGTCCACAAAAATCCAACAACAATTAATTCAAATATCGTAGTTATTGCAAATTGTTCTAGCCGTGCAGTTCATCAACAATAAATCAAATTAGGAAAACGAAAAGTATCAAGCCATCCGATTTAAATGAGATCTAATATTTTAAGTTAAATCAAAAACATTTTAATATTACATTAAACAAAAGCAATTTTTTGTCCAATTTGCAGCTGCAAAATAAAATGAAAGCTTCTCGAATTGGATTAATACAATTTATTTCCACTTAACGCAAACCCTTATTCGTTTTCAAGCTTAGAACATATTTGTTGTCATTAAAATAAAAACATAGTTAAATGAAAAAAAAAAAAAACCATTAAAATCTACGGTATATTAAAAATTTATGGAAAAAAGTCTATATACTCAATATACGCATTAATTTATTTAACGATGAAAAAAGAAACCAGTACATCATTTAAAATCGTTATGGTAAAGTACATTTGAAATTATTCAACCATAAAAATAAAACTTTTATTACCGGGCTTTTTTTTAATTAAAAGAAAAAAACTGTTGAAAATTTATTAGATTTAATGAAAACTAATAACTACAAGAAAACAAAAGATACAAATAAACTGTTATGTAAATTATTTATAATATTTAATTATTGAGCATTATGTATTACTATATAACTGTATAAGTATCTAAACCACAACATATATGAGAGTACATGACAGACATATGAAAGAAGGAAAGCAAAACTAAACAAATTTAAAAAAGTACACAGATCCCACAAAAAAAAACAAAATATATATATATATCATTGCGAGTACATCTATGAATATATATATAAACTCATAGATTATATATATACATTTATATACCGAATTATGTATAACCTTTGCATAGACTAATGTTATGTATACACAACCCTGAGGTTTGGCAAATTGGGGAAACAAAAATAAATAAAGCCAGATGTATAAGTATAAAAAAAAAAAACAAAAAACACAAAAAACATCAAAAACATAAAAAGCAAATAACAAAAGTTTAACTTCAAATCGTGATTTCAATGGAATATATCATCAGTATAAACCTTAAAATACTTAACGTATATCGTGCATTTCTCATTATTGGCTTCTCTTATGGATATTGGTTAATCTCTGTTATTTCCCGAATTTACACTGTATTCAATCAGTTTCTTTGAGTTGCTTCTAATGTGGATCTCTTAAGGTTTCTGCTACTCTCAAGTCTTTCGTCTTCGTTACTCATAAATAATAATTTGGAAAAGCATATTAGGGCATAATAAAAATTTACATACATACTAAATAAAATACTATGACAAAAAGAAGAACAAAAATAAATAAAATAAAATACAATGTTAAAACAAGAAATATTAAGAACAATAATAGTTATTACTATTTATATTATATTCAAGTATATATGTATATAAATATATACATGAAATCTAAACAATATACATTTATATATAAACTTATATGACGTTGTGCGGCCTATGCACAAACCTACTAAATTGGTATTTTCAATGAACTGGCAAAGAAAATTTCAACAAAAAAAATACTGCAATCATTAATATGCTGCATAAATTTAAACGAAAGCATTCCAAAAAGAGAGCGAGCCATGATTTTTATTGATTATTTCCATATTGCAAGTAAAGTAACTATTAAATTAGATGTTTTTGTCCTGTAAAAAATATTTAAAAACGTATATAAAAATTAGAATAATATATGTAATAATTATAATGCGTAGCTGGGGACCTACAAAGTCCCGCACACAGACAGTTTGTAGTTATGTTCACCCAGGCAAAAACTAAAACAAAACACACACAAACACACAAATATAATGCAAACTGAATATACCAAGAAAATATTTATGTAATATAATTCATCTAAATTACAAAAACAAGTGGAAACCATTTTACCCAAGCTAATACAAATAACACAATAACTTACAAATATTGTTCAGTAAAACACAAAACAAAATACTTTTCTTTCCAAAGAATTACTGTAAATTATGAAAAACCAACAGAGGCAAAAACTAACCATAACAACAGCAACAACAAATACAAACACATTCTTTAAATATATATACATATATATATGAAATACTTGCATATTAAAAAAGTTATATGAAATTATATAATATAATGTTGATTATTGATTTAAACTGATGAATGAATAAAAACAAAATATACACATACACATATATATATATATATATATATATGGATATACATATATAAATATTACCAACAAAGAAATTAATTCAATTGCGTTTTTCTTCAGTTTGGTATATTTATTTCGACACAAATTGCACTGTCCCAAATATTTGTAACACTGCAATTAACCTAACTACATGTATATACTTACACACACACTCACACACACACACGCACACATACACACACACGCTAAAAAAAACGTAGTACACTTCAACATGTGTTATATTATTTTAATACATTTTTTTTATTTTATTTTTTTTTTATTTTTTTTTATATTTTATATATAACTACATGTATATACTTATATAGACACACACATACACACACACGCCATTCATTAATTGACCAAAGAAAACGTCGTACTCTTCAACATGTATTATAAAACTTACATGCATGGATGTACCATACAATTTACCGTTAGGCATACAAAGTGTATGTACCTGCATTATTTTGAAACGTTCTCAATGCAAGCAGCAGTAAAAGCGCAGCGCAGAAGCCATCACAAAAAGCACAAATCAGTAGTAACAACAAGTAAAAAGTATTAAAAATAATAGTTAAAACTTAAATGACAAATACCAAAAAAAAAAAAAAAAAAAAAAAATACCAAAAGCTGTAGGTGTCCATGTATTTTTATTTTTAGATATTTATGTATGCAATTTATATATTCGATGAATCAGGCATAAATGCATTTAGAAACACCATACTGAAACGATTAACAAACAGAACTATAAACGATACTATATAGAGCGCACATCACAAGAGAGAGCTGGATGGACAGTTAGATCTGGCAGAGAAAGAGAACTGCACTTACATATATGCGTGTGTATGTGTTAGGCAAAAATATATATAATTATGACAAATACAGAAACAACAGCGATAAGAAATATATATAGTTATATAAAAGATAGCTTAACCAAAGTATATGACAATGTTTGATGTTGAAATATATAAGTTAAAGGCCATATAGAGTGCGCGATTATTTGCAAGTACATAAGGGATATTCATACATAACATTAATGCATACATAGCAGGCAAACAATTTGCTGCAAAATCAAAATGCAGTAAAATCATTTTATATACCAAGCCGAAAGACACTAAAACGCAGATTTATCTACATAATCAGTACAGCACCGCATAGTATGAAGAATAACCATACGATATACATACATATAAATAATACATAAATAAGCAAACACACTTACCTATGCGTACATACACATACATGGGTCACTGTTCGAGGAATCCCATTAATGTGGTCCGTTATTGGGCATCTCCATTAGGTTATACATTTTAAATATTTACCGTTATTTCCCGTAGCGGTGATCAAAACCCAAATGCAACTGGCAACACATTCTCATCGCACTCTCCAAAATGAAATCCACCACATCATTAAGCTCTTTTCGGAGTTTTGTTGTTTATGATAAACTGTTTATAGCTGTTTTCGAATTTTAAATAAATTATATTTACTATATGAAATAAATAAAATGAAGAACAAATAAAAAAACGAAGAAAGCTCTTACTAAACTTAATTGCAAACTGAAAAGCTGCAAAACGAAAAAGATTGAATTACATATATTATTAAATAAACTGCATACTACATTATATACATATTATATATTATATATATTATAAAAATATAATATATATATTATAAAAATATAATATATATATTATAAAAATATATGTATATATAAATTGTACTGTACTGCAACAGGTATATAATTTTATTTCAAAGCAAAAATAAAAATACAAAACATTTGAAAAATATATATATATATATATATAGTGACAGATCTCCAGCCGCACACACCCTGAATAACGGCGTCTGTAGATTTATTAAACCCCAAACACACTGATCTGAAGACACAAATGAAATGATATGAAATGATGAACGTTTATAAAGAATAAACAAATGTTTGAAACTATTAAAACTACTTTTAATTTAGTTTTTTTTTTCACGAAGACAACTGAGATTCGGATTCGGATTAATTTACCCAGCTTTCTCTTGCTTACTTTCGGACAGCAAAAGCATTCATTCGGTATCTGCTTGCGTTTTCGATACATTTTCTATTTAACACTGGAATTGATCGACAAATTCCGATGAGCTTCGATAATTCTTAGTGAAAAGCGCCACGATTGCCACAATTAAATTTAGAATATGATCAAAGTTGGCTTTTTTCCCATTAAGTTGACAGCACTTGGACATGAGATATATTTACAGAACAATTCAAGTGAATTGGAACAACGATGGAGCAACAATCAATTAAACACGTCGCCACAGCTCGAATATTGTTACTCGGCAATGCAGGTGGGCACGGTTGGTTATAATCCGTATATTGTCCAATAACCCAATCTAAACTCCGCAGGCGTTGGTAAGTCGCGGCTTACGGATCTGCTGGCCAGGAGCGTAGACACGCCTACGCCCTCGACGCGAAGCGTCGGCAATGCCTGGTGGAACGTGCAGGTGCGCCTGCACGAGTATCCCAGCAGCAGGGGGATGCCGCCCACGCCCGAGTGGACATCGTCCTCGTCGCCCAGCTCATCATTGCACAGTTTGGAGCCGTATTCACGTAGGACGCCAGCCGTTTGCGAAATGATTCCATATTTTGTGGAGTTTTACGATTTAAAGAGCTCACTGCGAATGCCGCGCGAGCACCGAAATCGTCTGTTCCGCAACATCGATGGCATTATATTGGTGTACGATCTTTTGGATATGAGCACGCAGGATAATTTGCACGATTTGCTGTACCAGCCGCTGCGGCAGATATGTCGACAGCGCCACAAACGGCTGCGGCCCATCTTGAAGCGCCGGCATGTGCCCATCCTGGTGGTGGGCACCAAGTTGGATCTGTTGAAGACGCGTCGGCTTCGACGCTCGGGCGGCATTGCCGACCAGCTGAATGCAGATGAGATCTTGCTCAACTGCCTGGACACAGAAAGCTTGGCCGAGAAGACGCGCAACGGGGCCAAACTGCGAACGTTTCTCAACAAGGCCGTCGACTTCAAGCAATGCTTTCCGTCAAGACGCTCCTGAATCCGCATGCCATTATCTCTGTATATTTTGTACATTTTACTTTTTTAGATTCAATAAGGTGTATTTATTTCATTAACTTTTCATCTTGTTGCCTCAACGTTAACCAGGCGGCCATTGCATCTGGCGGCCGCCCAGGAAGTGCAAATGTAAATGGTACACGGACTGGGCGCCATCCTTTCCGTTATTGATTACCACACGGTAGCCCTGCTCCAGACCCAACTCCTTGGCCACTTTTCGACCCACCAGCATCAAATGGCCCAGGAGCTCGGCGTCGCCATCATCGGCCAGCGAGAGCTGCGCAATTGGCTTGCGCGGTATGACCAGAAAATGTGTGGGCGCCTGGGGCGCAACATCATTAAATGCCACACACTGTAAACAAAAGAAATGCATAAGATAATAGCTTAATAGATAAAGCGACCTTTGCACCGACCTTGTCGTCTTCGTAGATGAATTTGCATGGAATCTCCTTGCGTAGAATCTTACCAAAAATAGTGTCTTCAGATGCCGCTGCGCTTTGCGCCTTTTCTACCTCGCTTGCCATTCTGGCGCTGGTAGTTGCAATGCTGCGATAACTGCCAAACACAAAATCTGTTTTTACTAAATTAACTTAATTATATGCGCACTGCGCACTTACCGTAAAACACTTGCTAAACTCCGGCCGGCTGTCAGGAACATTGAAAAATGTGCTGCCAACTGATGTACAGAGAAGCACTTATTCAACCAGAACTATCGAAACAAGTTTGTTTCTAGTCAAGTTAGCAACGGACAAATGGTGTCGATTTTCGGAACTTGGTTCACGGGCCGGAACCAGAAATTTGTTTTGCGTTTTGTTTATGTATTTTAGCACCAAATCGAACAAATTTAAATGCAAAATTGTTAAGAATTAAATTCTCTATTAAGTAAATGCATTTAATTTTGCTTTAAAGCTTTTAATATGTACAAAATAAGGGGTTACAAAATTGGGCTGATGTAGTCAAGAAGCTCGCAATTAGTTCTATGTGTTCCGAGCGCAGTATTTTTCTTCTAGCCGTCTCATGAAAATTTCGGTATTTTGCCGGGTTCCGCGTGCGTCACACTTATCCGCAGACCGGCATTTACGAGTGTAAAAATTCCACGTAATTGATTGGCACTGCGCGGACTCCGTTTTAGATATGAACCAAACAAATCAACAGTTAATATTATTGGCGTTCTTAATAAATGCCCTAATCGCTGCACAGTGCGGCGACGTTCCACGTCCGCACGGCGTCTCACTAACAAAGGCGGCACTCTATCAGCCCCGGTCTGATGGAAAATGGAGTTGCCTGGACGGCGAAAAGACGATACCATTTACGCAGATAAATGATGATTACTGTGATTGTGCCGATGGCAGCGATGAGCCCGGCACCTCGGCCTGTCCCAATTCGCAATTCCATTGCGTCAACAAGGGCCACCAGCCTCTGGATATACCAAGCTCCCAAGTTCAGGACGGCATCTGTGACTGTTGCGATGGCAGCGATGAGCTGCCAGCCGTGGGCTGTGCCAACACCTGCATCGAGCTGGGCGCCGCTGCGGCCATCCAGCGGCGCAACGAAGCGGATCTGCTCAAGCGGGGCGCGGAGAAGCGGCAGGAGATGATTGCGCGCGGCAAACAAATGAAGGCGGATCGTGCGGCCCGTCGCTCCGAACTGAATGCCCGCATCAAGGAGCAGGAGTCGCTGAAAGCCGAAAAGGAGCAGCTCAAAGTGAACGCCGAAGCGCTGGAAAGCGAAGCTGTGGAGGCGTTCAAGGAGCAGCAACGCGAACTGGACGCAGATACGGCGCAGGCGGAACAGGAACCGCAGCAAATGCGCCAGGAGGCATCGCTAACCTTTGTGCGCTACGATGCCAACAAGGACGGCTTTGTCGAGGTCACCGAGCTCATGGTGGACATGAACTTGGACCGCGACCGCAACGGAGTCGTGACCGTAGAGGAGGCCAGGTACTTCCTAGATGAGCGTGATCGCGTGGATCTGGACGCCTTCGTGACACTCGCCTGGCCGCGCATCAAGCCACAGAAAATGCTGGCCGACGGCTTGTTCCAGCCGCCACTTGAAGAGGTGCAACCCCAACCACCGCAGGAAGTGGAAGGCGCCGAACTGCCCATTCCACAACCCAGTGAGGGTGAGTAATGACTACATCGGATTCGATAAAGAATAATAAAAGATTTGCTTGCAGAACAAGTGGACTTGGAAGTGGGCGGTGCTGGGGAAACTCAAGATGACGAAGAGGATACCGAAGATGAGGAGGATCAGTATGAGGAGGACGAAGAGGCCGATGTGGGCGTTGGTGAGGCCACACCCGAGGTCGAAACAACCACAGCTGCACCGGTCTACGATCCGGAGACACAGCGTCTGATTGAGCAGGCCAACGCGGCGCGGAATGCCTTCGATGAGGTGGAACGTCAGATACGGGAAATCGAGCACGAGGTCAAGGAGATTGACGATCAGGAGGGCAAGGACTATGGCCCGAACGAGGAGTGGGCGATGCTCGATGGCGAATGCTACACCTACGAGGATCGGGAATATGTCTACACGCTGTGCCCCTTCGATCGTGTGTCGCAGAAGCCGCGCAATGGCGGCGCCGAGACCACCTTGGGCCGCTGGGATCAATGGGCTGGCGAGGGCGGCAACAAATACGGCCGGCAAAAGTATGCGAACGGCGCCGCCTGCTGGAACGGACCACAGCGCTCGGCCATTGTCAACCTTCGGTGCGCCCTGGAGCCGCGCATCACAGCGGTCAGCGAGCCAAATCGCTGTGAATATTATTACGAGTTCGAGACGCCCGCCGCCTGCGACATCGATGCGCACGCCGCAAACGCGCCAGACACGCACGATGAGCTCTGAAATGAGCGTAGCTAAATAGTTTTGAAGGAGGGCAAAAAGTAACCGTAGCGATTGCAATCTTTTGGAACGTATTCTAGGTTTTAAAGGTGGGACGCGAGAGTTATTGAAAATGTATTGTAACGTGATTTGCTGATCATTCCCCATAGTTGGCACTCATTTTGGCGAATCAGTCGTAGACAAATATTATTCAACGTTTGCATTTAAGCCAAGTAAAGTTTCATTTTTTTAAATATACATATATATATATACTACATTCGTACTCGTACAAAAGCGATTGTATTTGGGATTGGTCGTGTTTCTCAGGGGTCCCGTACGACCAGCTTGATGTCTTCCAAGTAAACGTCCACCTGGTGCTCTAGCGCCAGAATGTGACCCGTATTGCAATCCTCAGCGCCCACAAATGTTAATATTAACGGCAATTTGTTCATTTGCACCACCTGCAATATATTCGATAATTATTGAGATTGTTCGTGCCCATTTTGGTTTGGGACCCCACCCACCTGATAATTGGAATACATCGATATAATTGTTTTGTTGCGCCCCAGACCCAGTTTGTTGGCCTGGTCGCAGGCTGTCGTGAATGTGGGTATAAATGATGGCATCAAGGCAAAGTCCACGTTTTTCTCCTGGCTATGGCTGACCCGCAGCAACGGGACACCATCCCGATCCGTTATCTGTATGACGTAGAGGCCGCTGACCCTGCAAATAAGAATTCAATTAGCTGCGCACTTTAAACTCAACCAAGTGTAGCTAAAACGACACTAACTTGTCCAACAGGCTGTTGAAATACTTTTTTATATCTTCCGACATGACACGGTTTACAATTAAATTTAGTTAATAACAATATTGTTTTTGTCCCGTAGCAAAAACAAAACAAATATGAAAATAACCTAAATTTGCCCAAATCGTTAAATTAAATACCAATATTGTGTTTTTTTCTCACAGCAAAATCAAAACAAATATAAAAAATTGCCTAAATTTTCCATGATAAATACCAAACTAACTAAACCAACTGGCAACGTACGTGTTTAATTTCGTTTTAATTCTTTAAAAAAACTGCTTTAATAATAGCTTAAATAATATTAGACAATAAATTGAGGGCATCCATTATGATGGCTGCCAGTGCAACCAATGTCAGCAGAGATAAAACAACAGCAACAGCAGCCGCCGCAGATGATGACGACTACACCTCGGGCATGTCGCATCTGACGATTGGTGCCCAGATCCAGGAGCTGTCGAAGCGCCTGCAGAACACCACTGAGGAGCTGCATCAGCAGGTGCGCGACAAGCATGGCGCACTGCTGCAGCAGGCAACGCACGCCGGCCGCTTCGATGCCGCACTCAATTCGCTGTCGGAGGATGTGCAACGTGTTCGCGCCACTGGCCATCGGCTCAAGAGCCAAGTGGACACCCAATACCAGTTGGTGGAGAATCAAACCCAGGTGCTGGGCCGTCTGCACGAGGTGTCACATCTGCTGCGCTCGGCTGGCACACTGCTCACGCTAACGGCCAAGCTGAAAAATACGAAAGATGTGCTGCGGCAGGCGGAGCTGCACTTTGAGCTGGGCCAGCTCATCGAGGATAAGGAGCTAAAAGACATCGAGTTCATACAGGAGGAGCGCGCCTATGTGATCAGTTCCGGGCAGAAAATACGCAACTTGACCCAAATGCAGCTGGTTACGGGACTCCAGGAGCGCAATCAAATGCAGGTGGTCAATGCGCTCAAGGTGAGTCCTGGTCCTCGTCTGCAAATAGGGTCTCTGAGTTAACTTCTCCCCTTTCAGATATTTATGAACTTCAACACTCTGGAGAAATCACTGGAGAATCTGCTGGCCACGTTTATAGCCGATATGGAGCAGTCGCTTAAGGAGTGCTTTGCCGGCACCGACATCTCCGTGCTGAACAAGGCCGATGCCATGCGCTCGCCCACCCATGGCGGCAATGGGGCAGCCAAGTCGGGCGCGGCACGTGGCCCGGGCAAGGCGCCACAATTGACGACGACGCAAAACTTTCGCGCCAAATTCTGGAAATCGCTGCACTGGCTGCTCTACGATGAGCTCTACGAAAGCTGCACACAAATCAAGCTGCTGAAAACGGCCCTGGAGCAGATCAATCAGTTTGGCTACACAAGCGAGTCCTCGGATCAGTGCATTCCACAGCGCTTCTGGCAGCGGGTGCAGCAGTTGCTGCGCAAATCGTTTGACGAGTGCTCGCAGCACGTGAACCAAACGCTGCAGGAGGGTCTGTCCAAGCTGCTCACCTCGGCGCGCGGCCTGGAACAGCGGCTGAACAATGAGTTCCAATTTGATAATGAACTCTTTGCGCCCCTGGAGGTGGGCTATGTGGGCAAGTGTGCGGCCAATATGAAGGCCTGCCTGGCGGGCGTCGATTTGCCCGGCAACGAGACCATCGATAATTTCATACGTGTCGCCTCCACCGAGCTGAGCGCAGCGCTCATCGACAGCCGGCTAAGCAATGCCGTTGCGAATGTGTTTATAGCCTGCGGCAAGGAGCTGTGCACCAAGCTGGAGGCACAAATCAAACTGGGCGCCGACTCCAAGCAGGTCGTCGATTTGCCCAATCTGCAGCAGCAGCAGAACACACAACTGGCGAATGTACTGTATTACTACAAGGATTCAGTGCGTCGCATGTTGAGTGATCTGCAGTTGCAGTTCGAGAAATCGCCGGGCCCGGCACGTGCGAATATAGCACGTTCGCTGGAGCAGGCGGATTTGCTAATTGGCACCATACTGCAACAGATAATGGAATCGATTATAACTGCCGTCAGCATTATCATATTGAGCATGCATCGGGAGCCTGGCCTCAACACGGATCGCCTCTCCACAACAGGCCCCTCCATGTACATGAAGGAGCTGCAGGTGCGCCATATGCGGTTCTCCCATGCCAACTTTGACTAACCCAATTTTTGACTCGCCCCAACAGGAGTTCATCAGCCGCTCGTGGTCGCATCACATTGAACTCTTCGACGACAAGGAGATGACCGGCAAGTGCGGTCATGAGCTGGCCAAGCGTTGCATCGAGCTCTTCGTGCACAACCTGTGCATTTTGCGTCCGTTGAGCGGCGCTGGCAGGCAGCGTCTGAAACAGGATTGCCTGCATATGGAGCAAGCACTAAAGCCGCTCTGTCCCAATCTAGTTGAGCTCGGGAAACCGTCGCGTTTGCTGCGCGCCATGTCGCTGCTGATTGTGCAGACCGCCCCGGAGCTGGTGAAGCAGACAGTGGGCGTGGACTCCCTGGTGCCCAGTTACATCGTGTTGCTGCTGCTCTTTGGCCATGCTGGTGCGGATCTGCAGTCGCCGCACACCACGGCAAATTGGTCAAACGAGCGTCTGATCGAATGGCTGGACGGACACACAGCAGAGCGGGAGAAATTGGAGCTCATATCGGGTGCGCTGCAAAGATATCGTGACAATGCCAGACGCAAGAATGTCCAACAATACGATGAGATCTATCCCATGATGGTGGGCTACTTTGAGCAGGCCTTAAAGGCAATCACATAATTTATTCAATTAACTGATGTAGAAATATATATTTAAAGGAAGAAATACTATTGCAGTCGGGTGTAATCGCATTGCAATATACGTTAACAGTGTAATAAATAATATAAACGAATATAAAACAACCATTTAACAGAAACAAACAAGTAAGAACGTTGCAGTCGGGCGCTAGCAGCACAAATTTTGTCAAAATCGCGAAAATTTTAAAATCGAAATATTTTGATGAAAATAGATTATTTAGACTTTTACGAGTTTAAAGAGGTGTGTCTTTCCGGGATCGGACTCTATTTGGCCGAGATATGGTCATTAGAAAGTGAGTTTTATGTCAAAAAACCTCATTATCATTTTTGACAAAAATCACAATG
>SCDY01000679.1:0-51984 GCA_004143825.1 Drosophila micromelanica | reverse complement strand
GGTCCGAGAGCTTTACATGTTCAAATTTTTCTCAATTTTGGCATGATTTTTGACAAAAATTTGACCCTCCCAGAATCATGTTAAATGTTGTTTTTTATAGTATTTGTAACTAGCAAAATCGATTAAAAATGCAAACTTGCAATTTTAAATTTGGAAAAAAATTATTTTTTCGAAAATTAACAAGGGGGGAGTACATGCTTTTTTATGTTTAAAATTGTTTAAAATTGTGGGAAATATTCAACTTTTATCGATTTGCGATTTGAGGCGCATCGACTTGTTATCGAATTTCCAGCCACCTAGTAGGCGTGACACAAAAATCCTAACACTTTTTCTGAAAAGTATAACTACAATCCCAATATACCAGTTTCATAAAAAATCAAATTTCAAGTCTTCAACTCTTATAGTCCACGGACGGACAGACAGGCTAAATAGGCTATATATGCATAAGCTTTATGGATTCAGGTTCAGGCTATACGAAACAACATAGGAAAGATTCACTTACGACGATGGCGCTGTGCAAGGTGCGATTATAGATGCGCTCAAACTCCTGCTTGATGGTCTCCAGATCGATCTCCGAGCGGGAGACAATGATGCGTATCAATGTGGCATCATCGGTGCCGGCTCCGTCCATCGCCTTGTACAGGCGATTGGCAAAAAATGCCGCCGGCGATTGGACGCACTCCACTGGAAGAGCAAGAAACACAATGTAATTAGCGAGACTAATCCCGTAAAGAAATTACTCACCTATGGCCATCATGGCCTCGTGCAGCTCATCGGCCATTTCGTGCTTGATGGCCTGCTCGATGGTCTGGCCGGAGAGCTCCTTGTACTCATCGAAGACGAGCCGCAGCTGGGGGAAGCTGGCGTGGGCCATGATCCGATTGAAGACCTCCTCATCGGTGCCCAGTTTGGCCTCGCCGGCGGCATACAGCTGTGCCGCCTGATCCTTAGCCTGGGCCGGATCCACCGGCGTGTCCAGCCCATCCCGCACACCGGTCACGATCAGCGTCAACAGACGCCGAAAGAAACCCGATGTCTCGCTGCACATTTGCTCGGCCAAAGGACGTCCGTACTTGTCCTCATAGGTGACCACAATCTGTTGCATCTCCTCGTTGCTTTTGGTGCACAGGATCTCGACGAGGGTCGCCTCCTCGGTGCCCAGCCCGGCCATCGCATCGTGCAGCTGCTGGCACAGATACTCAACGGGCGGTCGCATCAGCGCCACAATCACATCCTCAAACTTGCCGCCCAGCTCACCCCGCAGATCATCGATCAGATCCCGTTCGAATTCCGTTGCGTACGCGGCGGCAATTAGTTGCCGCTGCTCGTTGCTGCGCGTGGTCAGCACCTCGATGATTTGCTGTTCGTCGGTGCCGAGGCCGCGCATCGCGGCGCGCAGCTCCTGGCTGTCGCTGGCCGCATCGAAGGGACGGCGCGGCACCACACTGGGAACTGGCTGCAATGGACGATGAGTCAGCGAATTTCAATTTGCATAAGTGCACAAAGTATCGATATTTATGTACTCACCTTGTAATCCATTATATTTGTTGTTGTTGTGCTTTAACTGTTATTTGTGAGTGGGTGAGAGCAAAGAATTTGCAGCTCTTCAAATTATGACGTTGCAATAACGGAATTTCGTTTGCATGAAAACAACAGTGGACTAATAAAACGTAATATTGCACAGCTATATTTTAAAATTGTTCCAATCAGATCACTATATTATTTAGCTTCATGTAAACAAAACACACAAAACGATATTCTAACGTCAATGTTCTCTTAAATGGCGCTCTTTTATTTTACGCAGCGAATAACGGAATAGTTCTTTGAAACCCTCAATCGTGGGCTGTGGCTCGTTAAGTTTTTTTCGCCTCTTTATTATTAATTTCTTTAGCGCTGCCTTCGCACTTGTCGCTTGCCTTTGACTTTTGCTACTGACGTTGTCGTAGTTTCTGCTGCCGCTGCTGCTGCTGCTGCTTGGCGAGCTTTTTATGACGAAGCTTTCGATTTCGCTTTAACTACGGCTTCACTGTCCAAATGGCAATGCACTTGCCTTATATAATTTCAATTCACATGCCATTCGCATGAGTCATGAATAGCCAGATATGAGTGTTGTCTAATTAAAACAGATAGAGATACTACATAGATACAGATTTTCTTTTATCTTTATTTAATCTCGTTAAATAGTTTTTAGTTTTGTTGTTGTTGTTGTTGTCACTTGCATGAGTTATTAATATACAATTCAATTAAATTTCCCTTTTGTTTCATTCTTCTAATTCTCAACATGCTCGTATATGTAAATATCGCGTTATATAATATATATATATGTATGTGTGTTTGTATTTGCTTTTATCCATTTTCTTGAAACGAAATCAAATCAGTTCTAAACATATTTATTTTATATGTATATCAAATAAATTACAATACCAATGAATATATGTTTGCATTTTTTTTTTTTTTTGGGAGACCTTTCAAATACAGCACATAGGATATATATAATTTCGTATTAAAACTAAAATCGTATATAGCTTAAATTGCATTTTTTTTTTTTAATAATTTCTTCTTTTTTGTATTTATGTGTTCTACACTTAAATACGAATCTGGGTTTCAGCTTGGGTTATAAACAGGGGAACGCCCCTAATAAAAGCTTTTGTAGCTATAAACGTGGGCATATCGTGGAAAATGCATTGAAATTAAAAAAAAAATAAACAGTTGTTTTATAACTTGGTCAAAAGCAAAGTTATTACAACACATACAAAAAATAATCGTTAGATAAATAAATTTTCTCTCCACAATTTTGCCGCGATTAAGAATACATTTTAGGGTTCCTATACGGAAACGAACTATGAACAATGTCTGTGATTGTGCCATATATATGCATAAACATATATATATATATGTATTAGACCTCGTCGTTTTGGTTCATCTTGAGCTCGTTGAGGGTCGCATTGAAGCGGGACCATTCGTCGCGCGAGGGTAGCGCCAAATGCTCAGCCACATCGTAGACATAAAGTTTGCCGGCCTCGTCGCCGATGGTGACATGGAGGCCGGATGGGGTCCAGGAGACGCGATTGAGCGCTGGCGCGCCATCGACAACGATTGATGCTGTCGGTACTTCGGTGTCTTGATTGAGATTCCATAAATCAAGGCGACCGCTACCATCGACAGCAGCAAAGAGCGCGGGATGAACGGGCGACCAGGCGACGTCCATCACATAGTCCGAATTGTCCTCGAACGAATAGAGCGGCTTGGTGTCCTGCACAAACGAAATTAAATATAAATATAAATATGTTCAAATAATAATTCAACTTCAAGTTCACCTTGAGGGACCAGAGCTTGATGGTCCAATCGATCGATGAGGTTAGGAACAGGTGGCCAAAGTCCGGCGATGATTGATTGTAGTGCGTTGAGATGCCGGTGATGGGGCCCAGATGACGTTCGAATACCTCATTGACGCCGGAGCGTAGACCGTGACGGGATGCCGAATAAACGTAGCCATCCTCGCTGCCCATGACCAGGCTGTTGATCTCGTTGGCCGGGAAGGCCATGCACGTGATGGCGATCGCCTTCGATTGGCGCTGCTGCAGTTCCAGTGTGTCCTGCGGCTGGGAGAGCATGTCCAGCGACCAGGAGCACAGCTTGCCATCGGACGATATCGAGATGACATTGTGGGCGTTCTGTGTTCCCACCATCTGGAGGCAATAGACGGGATGTGTGTGCGCGGCAGCGCTTAACGGTGTACGCTGAATTGGGGTGCGTTTCTGGACGCGATTATCCCAGAGCACAATCTGGCCGGAGTAGGTGCCGCCCAGTATTAAATTGGGATTGAATTTGGCAAAGCACGTGGACATCACAGCGCTCTGACAGTGGAACACATCCTCGGGCGTTTGCTTCTTGAACTTGGTGTTCCAGACCATAACAACGCCATCGGGCTCGTTGGGACTCTCCTCGTTGTTGTGATACGAGGCCACCACCAGTTCCGGAAAGTGCATCGACCAGTCCATGCTGGTGATGCAACGGTTCTTCGACCAGCGCTCATCGTAGAAAACACGATTCCGCGACAATCGCGCATGGGAGCGCTCATCGTTGGCCTCCTCGTTGTCGCCGCAGCCAATGTAGTCCGTGTAGATGTCGACGTTCTCGGAGAGGGCGCGCTCGATGACCCGTCCGGCGCGCAATACGAATCTCTGAAAGTCCTCCGACAGGATGATCATCTGTTTTTGCTCCTCCGACAGTTCTTTGACTGCAAGCAACAATTGAGAATCGTTTAGTTCGTGTTCGTGTCACGAGAATTACACGATAAATGAATATTGTAATAGAAGATTTATTTGTGAGACAATCGTGAGTGGAGTCGGGTTCTCGAGAATTACACGATAAATTAATATTCGTGTCACGCTAAAACTTAACACGATAAATGAGTTTTGTGCAATAAGAAATTTTTTATGATTTAGCAGAAATCTAAAATTCCTTTTGCGATATGTTGTATTATCACGATTTCACGATCACGACTTTTTCTCCACCTCTAACGATATTTGTGACCATCTCTAGATGAGATTTCTGACTCACCTTCCTTCTTCTCCTCCTGCTCCTTCTTTTGCTCCAGGGGTGTGATGGCCGGGGCCACATCCTTGACCGTGGGCAGGCCGTGGGTGAGATAGCCGGGCGGCAGCTTGGAACTGAAGCCATGATCCAAATGGGGCAGCGAGCTCTCTTCGTCGTCTCCTTGGGCATCAAATGCAAGCACTGTTTAAGGTATAAAACTAACACAGCTAAAGGAACATGACAATCGACAGAACAGGAACAATTCTACTTTGGTTTTGCATTTCTTTTGTTTTTTTTTGCTTTGTTGCTTTTAACGGGCGCTTTAACGGTTCAACGTGGCGTTTCTTTTCTTTACATAGTTTCGTTTTTGCTTGTTGTCTCTGTCTTTCTTGCAAAAATTGTTACTTTTTTTTGGCTTTGTTACAGGGCTTTTGTGTTTATGTGTGTGTGTGTGTGAATGTGTAGTAGGTGGATTCGCAGTGTTGGAAAAGAGAGATAATTGAACTCGACACAGCTGTGTGTGAGAGTGAAGCAAAACATAGAAGGAAGAGAGAAGTGAGAGAGAAAGAGAGAGATCAGGTGCATGATTAAAAGAAGGGGATCGAGGGGAACATGGAGAGAGAGGAACAGACACACGCTTTTATACTTGTGTTATATCAAAAAGTCAACGGTGTTTATAGATATGACAAAACAAGTATTCAGTACGTTGTGTGTGTGTGTGTGTGTCTGCGTGTATATATATATATATGCACTTGATGCTGTTAGTTGTGCTTTACGCTTTACACCATACTACTTAAACAAAGCCAATTAATTTAATTTAAAAAAATTAATTATTTTTAAAATTAAAAAAATTTAAAAATTTTTTTTATCTCATACGCCGTTAATAAGTATATGTATATGTATGTATATGTATATGTATATGTATATGTACATATGCAATGTATGTAGTGTATCAGCATAAGAGATAGATAGAGAGAGAGATAGCGAGAGATCGAGATAGAGAGAGTTCAGTGGCATATCTCAAGTAATATTATAATGTAATTATGTAGTAAGTATTTTGGTAGTTATTCTGTTTTACATTTAACTGCAAAACTCTACAAACACTTTTTGTTTCTATAATTCGTATAATTGTTTAACAATTTATCAGTTTTTTTTGCTTTTACTCCACCCAGTTTATAATTTTTTGCGCTTAAAATTATGTATTTATGCTAGAAATATATTACAATTTTTTTGTTTAATTTTCTCTGCTTTTTAACATTTAACATAAGCAGCCGACAGAGGTCGCTTTTCATTAAGTGTGTGTGCTTTGGGTTACAGTTAACCGTTAACGGTACATTAAAGAGAGCCGCCGACGACGCGCTTCGCTTGCTGTGCTTGTTAGGAAAGAGAGAGAGAGCGAGAGTGATCGGGAGAGACAGAGAGTGGAAAAGGGAGCTGAGAGCGTGTGCGTGTGTATGTGTGTGTGCCTGCCTGTGATTGGCTGCGTGGCATGTGAGAGAGTACAAAAGAGAGGCTTGCAAAACAGGGACATTAACCAAAGAGCGAAACAATTCGAAACTAGCGTCAGATTTCCCCAAAAAAATAAAGTTGAAAAAAAATTAAAAATAAATAAACAAATTTAAGGGATTCTTGCTTAGAATCTGGATTTAGGAACAATGGGTTATGAGAAAATAGTTAGTCGCAGTTAGGAATTAAATGATGAAATGTTTTTTTTTAATTTTGAGGTTAGTTACGAAAAAACATACAAATGGGGGAATTTTTGTTTGGATGCTAAATCATGCATGCGGCAGGCATTATGGCATGGATTTTCCATTAACTGTACAGTATGTAACGGTAATTAGATATAATCAGCGAGCGAGAAAGAGACAGATAGATGGAGAGAGACAGAGACAGAAAGAGAGGGAAGTTTGTGTAAGCTGTTTGTGTGTTTGTGTGTGTTTCTAGAGTGTGTGTCAGCCAGCGCGAAGTTTATAATTATAATTGCTTAATTTTTTGTATTTCCGTTTTTTTGATCAATTCGTAGTTATATTAGAATTTGCACGTTCCTATTTTGCTTCATGTCGATTTCCGTCACTGTTTTTTTCAAGGAGCCCTTTGTTTGGGTGTACCTACCTGTGAATTCATCCTCCCACTCTAAACCCGGATTAAGATTGTATTCATCTTGAAGAAATATAAAAAAATATATATATTGTACATAGTTGTTGTTGATTTTTGGTTTTTCTTTCTTTCTTCCAAAAAACAAAAATCAAAAGAAATCAAGGCACAAAACTTGGCCTTAAAGTACCGCCCTTTAAATGAATCAAGATTGTTTCTTCTTTTTCTTTGTGAATATAACAAAAGGCATACAAAAAAAAAAAAAAAAAAGTAGATGAACGAAACGATAAAAGCAACCGATTGTATGAATATATATGTTTCGAGACGTGTTTCGGATTGTTTTTTTTTTAAGATGTTATATGAGACATCTGGAGTATATAGATAAAACATAAATCATGATTTTTTCGATCAAAAAAATTAGCACACAAGTCGACCAAAACAAGGCGACCTTAATAAATTATAATACAATGTTAAGATTATAACTGATAAATACTAAGTTCAAGTATATAAATATATATCGATTAATAATCGTTATATAGTACATGATATTTCTCAGTGCTTTTACATGCATTCGTGTTGGATGTGTGTGTGTGTGTGTGTGAGTGTGTGTTTGTGTGTATGTATTTGTGGCTTACATTTTGTTTAAGACTTAAGTTTATAATCGATTAAATACACTCGATACTTGCGTTGAAAAAGTTGGCTAGACACATTATGAATATATAATATATATGTAAAATTTGAGTTATGCTAAAAATAAAAAAATCAAGGCAAACCTCGTCTAATAAATAATACGATTAGTGTATAACAGTATAACTGTTATACAGTGTAACTGTTATACTCGATTATACGCAAAATTAAAATGCGAGCTCTTTTCTTTTTTTTTTTTTTTTGGTTCTTAAGCAAATGAATATAGAATACATATATATATATAGGTTTATATATAGCATATATAATATAATAAAAAAAAACTTAAATGAAAGTCAACTACTTAAACGAATTTAACAAAAAAAAACTTATAAATTGGGTGGAGTTGAACAATTTTATATACGTAGTTAAAAACGCTTCGTTTAGATATTTATATATATATATATATAAAGATACATAGGAGAGATAATGCTGATACAAACTGAATCTCATATTATGCTGTCTAGGCGCTACAGATAAATCAAAATAATTTCAATAAGAAAAAATTAAATTGGGATAGAAAGGCCGCAAAAAGCATAAATATTTATAACAGTTGACAGAGCGCCGAGAACTACATTAAAAAAATCAAAAACATAAAACTAACGAGTATTAAGTAACGAGAGCTAATAAATAGCGAGTAACTACATACAACGAGCGTAGGCGAGACAGAGATAAAAACAGTTCGAAATACAGATATAAAGAGAAAGATAGAGAGAGAGAGCAAGAGAGAGGCATACATTTATAGATATCTCTAGATACGTTAGGATTTCTACTTGGAGATCTTAGACGGGGCGGAGGTTTTTTTTTTGGGTAATTATTACATACAAAACTCAACAACTACTCACCATAATAATCCGTAGCATGAGCTGCAGTATTTTTTGCGTGCGTACCAAGAACAGATAAAAGGGGGAAGAAAAAGTAAATAGACAAATTATTAAATGCGCTCAGTTAATGCCTAAATAAAAACAAAGAATACAGTGCCTAAATAGTTTGTTAAGCAGCGAATGCAGAGAAAAAAAAAAAACAAAACAGAAACGAAAAGCAAACAGCCGATGAATGAATTAATCAAAACAAACATCATGAAGTACAATGAATGAATATGAAGGAAAATCAAATATGGAAAACTTGAGCATTTTTTTTTTTTTTTGTTTTGTTTTGTATAGCATATATTATAGAATTTGGTTACCATAATGAATTTTATGCTGTTGCCTAAATTGTTTTGTTGGCTGCTTAAAACTATTTTTAGTACCTTTACGTGGACGCCACCAGTCCTCCATATATCCTGACAGAGGCGATGAGTGGCAAGAAAGAACTGTATTTGTTATTTTATTTCACTTAGTATATGTATATATATGCTTGCTCTATATATATATATATTTTGTTCGGATTTGAACTTTCGGTTAAAGCGCAACACAAATTCAAAGTTGGATCAGGCAAAAGGATAATGTGCGAGGGGAAAGCTGTGTTGGGTTTGTAGCATATTAGCGAGTACATACTGTAGTTGGCAAGCGAACAGACGGCTAAATAGAGAGGCAAATAACAATTACATAGAACATTTTCTCACACACAAAAAATGATAATTCAAAACAAAAAAAAAAACAAAATAGATTGAAGAGAACAAACTATGGAAAGTGTTTACACAGTAGCCATATACACGTATATATATATATCTATATGATTTCGGTTATGGGTTACACTAGAGCTAGCATAGGATACTAATTGTTATGATATGCTATACAGTTATGGCATACAGGGTATAACGGGGTATATCGTTTATCGTTTATACGCACCATCACGCTCGTGTCCGCCGGTGCTGGTGGTCTGTGTTTGTTTCGTATAGACGAGTGTCTCCTTTGGTGGAATGTTTGTGGCCTGCACGTTGTAAACGCTCAGATTGAGGGGCTGCTTCTTGCCGCCGCTGCAAGAAAAAAAAAAACAAGTTTAAAAGGGTATAGGAGAGAACTTTTATATGTAGACATTTCCAGGAGAAAGGCCTACATATGTTTATGAACACATATATTTATAGATATATATATACCCCTGTCCGTTAACGGTTGCCTGCAGGCTGACATCGGGCGTTTGTGTATTTGAATTATCGGATGTCAGCGAGTTCGCCGAGGACAGCGAGGATAGCACTTCCGAGACGGGCGCAACGCCCAGCGAGGACAACATCTCATCGAGATCTCTGCAAGGGCGCAAACATATTGAAAAATTTGATTCATTTCAAGAAATTGGGGCAACTACGCACTTGCGCTGATCCTTGTCAATGCCGGTGCCGGTGCCGATGCGTCCGGCTGCCTCCTCCATGTCCTTGATTTCCTTTTCGCGCCGGCGACGATCCTTCTCCTCGCGCAGTGCGGCCAATTTGGCCTTTTTGCGCTCCAGCTCAGCCTTGCGATCCATCTCTGAGGTGTGGCTAACGTTGCGACAAGTGCGGAGTGTGTGCGGGGAAGGAAGCTGCTCACTGTTCGACTACGACAATAACAAGAAACTACAACTACGAGTGCAGCTTCAGCTGAAATACACAGAAGATTAAAGGCGAACTATGATTCAGTGCAAGTAAGCCAATATTGGTTGCTTTTGATGATGTCACCTCCAACAACAACAACAACAACAACATTAACTGGCCAACAGTTAAGAAAGCCACACAACTGTTTTGTTCGTGTGTATGCAAATTACATTGTTTTCACTAGATAAGTACACAAACCATATATTAAGGGGCCGACAAAATGTTGCGTCCAACACTATAACAAAGGAAAAAAAATCAATAGTCCAATGGCAACCCACAAGATGTGCTGACGGCGGCGCAGCAGCAATATTGGCAGCAGCAGTGACAGCGCTGTCGTCGTTGTGACGTCGTTTTTTAGCTTTTCGCTCGTGTGCCCAATTTTTAACTTTGTCTCGAATCACACAACTAATTCGCCGCACAGCACTTGCAACTGACAAACACTTTGTAGCTCACCTTTTAATGTTGTTTTCAGGCTGTTTACTTGTTTATTAAATATTTGCAAATTGTTTAATTAACATTTTCTATTCCAATTGAGAATGCGACTGCTGTTTTGCGAATAGCGACAGTGTGACCGTGCGCCAATTATACAATTGACTAAGTAATCGATAGAACAAAAATACTGACTGTTAACTTGATGCACAAATGGCAGCATTTGACTTGAGGCGCAATTCCATTGATCCGGCAGCGCTTTTAAGGCGCCAGATTTAAAAAACTGACCAAGCAACTTTTGCTGCATGGCACGTTCAGAATTAATTAATGCACATTTGGAAGTTAAAGTGAAATCATAAGAACCCGCAATTGAAAATAGAAAGCTAAGCGAGAATGTAACTTGTTTAATTCATTGTCATTGCAGGCGGCTCTCATGCAACGCCACTGTAACTGTAAACGGTGAGCATGTTTTGCCAGCGTGTGGCATATTAAGCGGCCTTTTCCGTAATTACCTGTTAATTGTCTGGCTGACCTGGCACCAAATGCTATGTGAAAGACACCCACACACACACACACACACACACATCCAATGACAATGACATAGTTGGCGGTTCGTTCACTTTTGACTGCGAGCCCAGCCTTAAAATTGTACATTAATACACAAAAGAAAAAAGAGTTTGGCTTTTTCTTGAAGCTGTTATCTGGGTTGGCGCATCTTTAATTTAAAAAGCAACTTGATGGCCTATAAATTGCATATGCATTGATTTCGTAATGCCAATAACATTAACTGATTGTGGGGCCATTTTTTGTTTTTCTTCTTTTTTTTTGAGCTTCGTAATAAGGCTGAAAGCCGAAGTCGATTGCAAGAGCTTTTTCTTTTTTGGCTAATTTGATTGCAGTCCAAACGAACGAAAAAACCTTGAATTACAAAATCTGGCGTCTTGTGTCTCCAGGCAGCTGATAATGATCATGTTCGATCATGATAAATCAGCGCATCTGCCAGTTGTTACAACAACTAAAATAAAAACAAATTTAAAAAAACTGGATGCTGTTGCCAAACTGTGAAGCGGTTTTATTTGTTTTTTGATACCCTTACACGGGGTATAATAATTTTATGAGTTAATGTGAAACGCATAGAGAATACTAAAAAAATGTATATTTAAAATTTTTTAGTCATTATATATGTTATCTCATATATACAATATATATAATATATAATATAATATACAAATTTTTAATCATTTATATTACCTTTTATATATTATATTATTATATATAGTATTTACATTTTCATAGCTAAAATCGAACGGATCGAATTACTTATTATAGGAAAATTAGTTGGTTATATAAAACATTATTTTTAGGTTTTTTGTAATAAATATAAAAACAAAAATATTGTTAATAAAATATTTGAATTATTTGGATTTGAAAAAAGTCAAAAAAGTGTTTTTTTTTATATAGAACTTTTTTGTTTTCAAAGATAATCAAAAGTATATATATTTATAAAATATAGCCTTTTATAGGCAAACACGATATAAACGTTAACATAAAAAACTTTACATATATTTCTTCATTAGCTACATTTCTGCAAGGGTATTTAAACGTCGGTCAGACGAATCCAACTGTTTTTTCTAGCTTTGTTTTTCCCAACAGCTTTTCAGTTAAATTGCACATAAATAAATGTATATATATATACATATATAGCTTTAAAATCTGCAACAATTCGAAGCGCGCATAATTTGCAAATTAATTGCTCATATTATTAAATTGCTTAGCCTGTTGTTGTTGTTATTATTATTGTTGTTGTTGTTGCTTCTTAGAAGCTGCTCGAAGCTGCTGGCATTTATGTATTTCATGCCGAACGAGAGTAAAAGTTTATATGTTTTTTTAATTAACTTTAACTAGTTGCTAACTGCTTTTTAGGTTTGTCAGCCTGTTTCTTTTCAGTTTCTGTTTTTATTTTTAATTTATTTAGTTTTTGTTTTTTTGTTTTTAACATACTCGTACGCTCGTGTTGTTTTTGCCGGCTATCTGAACATAGCCCAAGGACAACGGGTTTTTTTCTGTTTTTTTTTTTTTTATTATTTTTCGGACATTGCGTGTGCGTCATATTTAGCATACTCTCATTTACATTTATACATATATATGCGTATATTATGTATATGCTCTGCATATGAATTCAGATAAACATTTTATTTATTTTTTTTTGCTTGACACAGTTCCTTTTCCATCTTTTTATACCCCGCAGCCATGGGTTCAAAGGGTATAATGTTTTTGTGCCAATATATGTGACGGCCCTAGTTTACCATTTTATTTTCGATATCTTTACATTAAAATCGATTAACATCGATATTCGGACAAGGATTTCTTGGCATATCTCGGAGAGTATAAGAGCCAGAAGCACCAAAGAATTTATTTTGCATATTTATTTTTCTGTATTTATATAACGGCGGCTTGCAGCTGGTTTTAGGGTATTTCATAGTCTCGCCCTTGTTTGTTTTCTGCCTGACTGCAGCGCATCCTGCTCCAAGGCCTGTCACCTGTTGAAAGTCTGGCCACGCTGCACTCAGTTTTGCGAAAGGCTGATGACGTTTTCAAATTGCAATTTACCGGTGATGCCACTTGATCAAGCACACAGACCCACACACACATACACACGTACATATGCATACATATTTACATGTGCAGAGCTCGTCGTATTGAACTGCAACGTTGTTGCTGTTATTTGAAAGGTTTTGCTGTTTGTCTTTAATTTTAATACTCATTTGCGCTTGTTATCTTTAAGTTTGCTTCTTTCTTTTTAATTTAGTGTTTTTTCGTTTTTGGTTATTTCTGTTACTGCTCGCTTTGGCTTTTTATTGCTGTAAATTGTTAAGCATTTGCATGCACGTCGTTAACCCGGCAAAGTTTCAGTTAAAGCGCTGTATTTTGTATTTGTTTTGTTTGTTGGTTTTTATTTGGGCTTCCAGGCACATACAAATTGAACAGTTTATGTGTCCACACACAGACACACACATATACAGCCTTGTGCACATGTATGCGTGTATTTACTTGCTTCATTACAGATTTGCCTTGCCTTTCTTCGCTGCCACTGCGGCTAAACCGCAGCAATCCCCCAGGTTAGCAGCATTGGCGTCTGGCGCGCCTGCGCCCATGCGTCGCCAACGTCTGACGCTGACGTCGCTGCCAGCGCCGAGCGTTGCCGTTGCCGGTGAAAAAGTCTTGAAAAGTGCGCCTCTTTGGCGTTCCGTTGTTAGTTTAAGTTTAACCATCGCACGCTTAAGTCGCGATTTTAGTTGTCCGCCTGAACAAATTTTTTTTTTGTCTGTCTCTCAAAGGATTTGTCACAAATAGTTGTGACACATTTATTTTTTTTTGTATATTAAGTTTCCTCAAAAGCAACAGAAAAATGAAATTATTTTTATGTGCCATTGCTGTGACGCTGTGTGTAGCGGCGACAAGTGAGTGAATATTTTGCATTAATTTTAATATACATATTTGCAACTCTGTTATACGCCAGGCTATTGAGCCAGCAATAAAAAAATACCTAAGAAAACAAATTTTGAAACAAATTGGCAACTTTGTGCTAATCACATTGACATTGGCCGCATATTAGTATACATCTGTATGTATGTATGTGGGTACGTGTGCCCGTATCTTTATGCTGCAGCTAACGGTTTTCTGTGCAAGCAGGCTTGCATTTCGCAGATTAATCGAGAAGCAATTAGTTGCGAATATTTATATGTCATGGGTCGACCCTGTCTGACATTTAACCAACGCTCAAATCTCGCATTATTTTGCATTTATTAAATGCCGCAGTTCATTTGGCGAAACAGGTAATAGAAAAATATATATATATAAAAAAAAACCGGCTGCGTCTGGGCCTGCTGGGCGTGTGAGTTAAACCGGACGCCCGACTTCGAACTGGAACTGTAACTGAAAACTGGGACTGCGATATTGCCAAGCCCAAAGCCGCAAAGATTATGTAACAGCGGCTGTTGCCAGACAGGGCCAGCAATAGGAAAGAAGAAAAAACTGAATACCCAAATGCGGCTTGCTGCAACAATCGATCAACTGATCGATTGCACGTACGTTCGTTCGTTCGTTGGTCTGTTTTTGTTACAGTTTTTTCTGCTGCGGTGAAAGCGAACAAGTTTAATGAACTTTTTTGTCCCATCTTCAACTCCATTTTCTTGTTACTTATTCCCCTTGTAGACGCAGCTGGCTTCGAGTGCCCCAAGCCCAAAGGCCAGTTCGCGGATGAGGTGCAGTGCGACAAGTATTATGTCTGCGAGGATGGCGTGGCCACGGCGAAACTCTGTCCCGATGGCCTTGTCTTTGATCCGCTCAATCGCAAGATCAACAAATGCGATCAGCCCTTCAATGTGGACTGCGAGGATCGCACAGAGCTGCGTAAGTTTTATCTCAACGCGCTCAACTTGAAGCCCGTTTCAAATTTGGATTTCTTTACTTTTACGAATACAGAGGAGCCCAAGTCGACAAAATATTGTCCACGCAAGAACGGATTCTTTGCGCATCCGGAGGCGAGCGTTTGCAACATTTTCTACAACTGCATTGACGGCGATGCGCTGGAGATGAAGTGCACCGTTGGCCTCCATTTCGATGAGTACTCCGGCACCTGCGTCTGGCCCGACACCGCCAAGCGTGAGGGCTGCGGCGATCCAGAGAGTGAGTACAGCTTAAACATAGAGAGAGAGAGAGAGAGAGAGAGAGAGAAAATTCAATTGAGAATCCCCCTTTTAACATGTTCGATTTCGTGTTCCGTTTACTTTTCGTTCGCGCAGAGAAATCCGAGAGCGGCTTTGCCTGCCCCAAGGATCAGCCCAAGACCGATGTGCGCGGTCAGGTGGTCACACACCCCAAATATCCGCATCCCTCGGACTGCCAGAAGTTCTATGTGTGCCTGAACGGTGAGGATCCACGGGATCTGGGCTGCCAGCTGGGCGAGGTCTACAACGATGTCACCGAGATGTGCGATGCGCCCGAGAATGTGCCCGGCTGTGAGGATTGGTACAAGGATACCGATGACAAGAAGGACTAAGCCAGCCGCTCAAGCCGCGTGCCACCCGCCGATAAAAAAAAAACAACACAAAACAAGCACTGCCCACAATATTCCACACTTACGCGCGTCTACTACAGATACCCCACAAAGAAAATACAAAGTACACTGACATTTGGACGGACAGAGAGATTTGCGGAAGTAGAGCTGAAGCCGGAAGCTGGCCGGACGCGCGTAGTAGTCACTTAAACTTAGTAGTTTCTAGCCTATTCCTATAGCGCGTATGTGTAGCACTTAATTTCCCCACACTTCTCGTTACTCGCCACTCGCCACTCGTTACTTTGTCTCAACGAGTAACTTTTCTTTTCTGTTTCCTACATTTCTCTACACTTCTTTTCCTTACTCTCTATCTATTTCTCTATTAGTTTTTTAACTGACTTTCTGACTTTCGTTGTGTATATATTTTCCTTTCTTCTTTTACTTACTATACAAAAAAAAAACACAATATAAATAAACTGTTTTCTATAAACTATCCGTACTATTTTACATTCTTTTCTATTGTCTATCTCTTTTATTGTACCTATTTATAAAATACAAACTTTTATTTTTTTTGTATAATCTATTCTTATTATCTTTTATCTTTTTGGGTTACTCTCAACTTTAAATGTACTTTCTTTTTAAATTTGTTGATTCCTGAAAAAGCTTTTTGTACTATTTTATTATATATAGTATAACATTTATGAATGCTATGGGTTATCTAAGGCTGCCTATAAACCTTTTATATACTTTTGTTCTTCCATTTCATTATCATTGATAATTGATACATTTCTATAGATTTTTCCTAAGTTTTTTCTAACTGATCTATAAACTTGTTTGTAACAACAATTTCTTTAAGAACGTTTTCTATCTCAACTCATTCTTTTTTTCTCTTTTATACACATGTTTTCTTGAACTTATCTTAACTGATCTTTAAAAAAAAATTATTCTTTGTTACTTATCTTAAAAATTTTATTTTAAGCTTCTTATACATTTTATAAACTGATTTTAAGCGAAGCTAATTTTTTAGTATATTCATTGTATAAATTTATTTTCTATTTCCTAAGATTATTCTTCTTCTAAACTTTCTTAACTTATCTTTTAAAAGGAGTATTATTTCCTTGATCCCTAAACTTATTTTTTTCCAAGCTAAATCCTTGATTATTCGAACTATCCTTTACTTTTCCAAAATATATTTTTCTCTTTAACTTTTTCAATCTTTTCCTATCTATTTTTTAAGTGCTATCATGTAATACGAGTGGACTGCACTGATGATCACTGATGATCACTGATTGATCGCAATTTGTAAACGAATACATTTACACAACAACAACAACAACAACAACATTCATTTCCATTTGCCAACTCATTCGATTAAATAACAAGACTTAAAATTATGCCAATTGTGTTTGTTTTTATCTTGCGAATGCAAAAGATTTATTTATATATATAAATATATAGCTACGAAAGCTACGAAGCTACGAGGGCAAATCGATTTGTCGAAAATCTAGTGTTATCTATAGATATAGATATGCTTAGATAGATATAGCTATAGTATCTAAAGATACTCAAACTTCTCTCCCGTTAACCTATTATGAAATGAGGCCCCTCTTGGGAGCCCAGATGACTTTAAACCTCGCACTAAGCTTCATTAACCCTTTGTCAACCAAACACAATAGCCATTAATTGCATTTGGCCAATTAACAGCGGGCCACAATAAGGTCAACTGCTTTGCGCTGAAGTACAGATACTCTTACGTGTTCTGAAATATGATTTTCATATATATTTCAATATTCTTATTTTCAAATTGATATATTGTATCATAGATTTTGGATAGAAATTTGAGCTGGATTCGAAAAAAAAATTTATTATTTTTCAATTATCAAAAATTTAAAAACTGGCGTGTTTTTAAGATGACTCCCAAGTTTCGAAAGGAGTATCTTTTGATTTTTCAGGCACATAAATGCGGGACACGGTCAAAAATTCAAATATTTATTAAATATTTTAAGAAATTTTTTGGAATTTTCGATTTTATGCTCAAAGACTAAAGTAAAGTTTATCTATACCGGTTTTAAAAATTTTTTTAACTCACAATTTAACATACTTAGATTTTGGCATTGAAAATAATCGATAATATAATTTTAAAATATTGAAACACCCTGTGCATTGTGATAGTTATCTAGAAGAATGTAAAATATTTACTCAACTTTATAACAGGACAGTTGCTTGACATTTGAAAGTGTTACATTTATGCATATAACAGACTGTAATTTTTTGTATGCGAGGCAAACATGATGAGAAAACTGTTATACCCTTATGCAAAAAGTGCAGCGAGCTGCAGGCAACGACAGCTTTCGGGCTATTTTGGTTATGTAATCGCCGTTGTCTGCCTGCAGACAACAAATACAACAACAACAACAACAGCAGCCGCAGCAACAAGAGTAACAACAGTTTTGCAATAGTTAACAATGTAACGGTAATCGGTATAAGACGAACGAAAGCAAAGCACGAACACACAAACACACGAAGCCCGAGGCAAGCCGAATGCAATCATGAATGAAGCTTACGGGCAGCGCGAGCTTTGCCTTTTACTTTCAATCACACATGTTGGCAGAGCGACAGCAACAACAACAAAATGCCCAAATCACGTTTTGCATTTTGTATTTGTACAAAAACAAAAACAAAAACACCGCTCGATCTATCGTTGCGAGCGCGCTGTGACAACATAGTCAACACACACACACATACACATGCATGCTCGCATGCTTAAGTGTGTGCACATGTACTTATGCCGCATAGCCTCTGCCCCTGGCGACCCCTTTTTAATGCCCAGCGCCCTCCCAACTCCAAATTCAAACACGAAACGCGCGCAAACGCAGAAGCCAAAAAAAAAAAAACAAAAAATACAAAAAAAAAGAGCTTTGCAAAACTTTTGTTTCTGTCGCCGCCGCCGCCGCTGCTGCTGCTGCGACTGTTGCTGCTGTTACTTCTGCTTCTTCTTCTTCTTGAGCGCGGTATAAATCTTTTCAGTTGAGTTTGGAACGCGTAACCGTTAAAACGTGCAGCGGAATTTTAAGTGTCGCGCTGTTGAATTCAAATTAAAAGCCGCCGTAGTCGTCGCGTTTGTTGTTCATATTTACATTTATTTACACTTTTTTTTTGTTTTTGGCAGCCTTGCAATTTTGCCACTGCCGTTTTGTTGTTGTTGTTGTTGTTGTCAGCATTTCCGTTATTTAGTTTTCGAATTCGCCGCAACATGCAACGAGCGCAATTTAGCTGCGTCCTGATCCTGGCATTGGTTGCGTACGGTAAGTGGTCGTCATTTTTGTTTTGTTGGAATGTGCTCGCTCTTATTGGAAGTACTGGAATCGCATTGGCGCAACCTTCCATTGCGTGTTGGGTTGGGTTGGGTTTGGTTTTGGGCTTCAAAGCTTTTACTTTCAAAAATTCCAATCGCAATCGCATTGAATATTGTATATTATTATTTTATTTTATTTTTTGCGCTCTCTTTTTTGTTGTTTCTTGTTTGTTCTTACTGTTATACGAAAATCCAGTTTAATTGCCCGAGCTTAGCTGTTTGTCTACTGGTTTGATCGAAGGCTGAAACCAAAGATTAGACGTTTCTTGTTGCCCTCTCGCCGCAGTCTGCTCCAGTTCGTTTAACCCTGAAGCTTGGCAATCTCGGTGGGTTGACCCCACCAAACCCCACCCCACCTCTCAGCTCATTTGGCATGCAGATCCAGTGCCAATTGTCGATCGATTATTACTTTTGCTTTTGTTCAACTGGCCCCCACGTTGAGTCACCCTGTTAGCTTGATTCAGCTTGATTGGTTAGCTGAGAAACCTACCTACACCAAGCGATATATTCATATATACACTGGGCACAATTTAAGATCAAGAAACCAAAAAGGAATGAAAGCATTCAAATAACGGTTTCTTTTATATTTTATCGATAGATAATTTATCATTATATTTTATGAGTTAAAAAAAATGAAATCATTAAACTTACGGATTATAACGGTTTCTTTTATATTTCATCATTATATTTTATGAGTTAAGATCAAGAAAGAAAAAAATTAAAGCATTAAATTTAAGGATTATAACGGTTTTTTTGTGCACTAAAAATGTTTTAAATATTTTTGAAATGTTTTAAAGTTAGCTTTGAGATTTTACTTTTTCCATTTTTTTTTTAATTTGTTCCAACTATCTTTAAGCAAACTACAAATTAAAAAAAAAAACTATATAAATTACAAATTTTAATTAACTCTGAAACCACATTTACATTTTTTTTAAATTTTTTTCGAGTTTCAGTTAAAATTTTCAATTTAACAACATAAATAAATTTTCATTTTTAAATTAGGCATAAAATATTTCTAATAATAGTTTTTTAATACGGGTTTCAAGCATTCAATTTTAATAGTCTCGTTCTTTTTTAAATCTTTTGTTATGTTATTTAAAATTTATATTTGTATAAATATACTTCCCTTCAAGTTAGACTTTTTACTTCGTTATTTTGCATAGTGTATTATTTAAAAGCCACAAACGATTGGGCTGTTAATTAAAACAAAAGCCAAACATTTAAATGCTACCAAAGTCAAAGCAGAACTTGCCCTGTCAAACCAGTTGATAATTAAAGGCAATCACATTTTATTATGAAATCTAGATCTAAAATACAGACAGACACACCGGCCCAACGAGTTTTCGATTAGCACTACAAAAGATTTGACTACTAAATATATAAGAAAAAATTCAAATTTTTGAAAAAATCTCTTGAATATGCAATTTTATTTGCAAAACGCTTTTTTCGAATTTTTTCGATTATTGGGAAAGTAATTACCGGAAATCTGTAGACGATTTAAATATGTATGCATAATCTGTGGCTCTGTAGTCAAGTGGAAAACAGTTGGAAAAGTGTCAAAAACGCGTCGGCTCTCAACCAGTTACCCGAGGCGGGCATTTGGGCCTGGTTACATCATCGCCGCCGCCGGCGCTAGACGCGAAGATGCTCGAAAGCCGTTGCCGCCGGCGCCGACAAGCGGACGTCACTTGCACTCACTTGCACTAGCGAACACACACGCACACACACATACACTGAGAAAAACCAGTCTGTGTCGCTGGCAAGTTGTGGGAAGGAAGGAAGTGCGCGTTCAAGTTTAATAATGGGCTTTGCAATGGGTGGGAAAACAACATTGACGACACTTCCCGCTGTCAGCGATTGCGAATTACTGATTGCTGTGACAGCTGTGTTATCGATACCGATAATAGCCATTGATAGGAATAACAATATCGATAACAACGGTGATTGAAATGGCATAAACATTAAAAATAATGGTCCAGGGTTAGTATCAATTACAGAACCCAAAACTTTCTCGATAACAATATCGATCAACATCGATAAAAATCGATCAAAAATCAAAATATCGATAACTTGAAATAATATCGATAATTATAGTAAATTGTCATTAATGATATCGATAAAACGATAGCAATATCGATCATATAAAAGCGATATCAATTACGACATAAACTACGATAATCATACGATCAAATCACCATTGCTACCAGTTTCTATAATAATTGTATTGATAACAGAATATGCTACAAATATCGATAACGTTAACAAAGATTTTATCGATAAGTAATGCAAAAATATATTAATATAATATATAATAAGATTATCAACAGAAATTTGATAACAGTTGGGATATCGATAAAAATAATTGTATCCATAACACGTATAATAACAATAACGATAACAATACCAAATTATTATGTAATTGCAGGACACGGTCTGGCCGTCGGTGCACCCGAGTGCCCCGAGAAGCATGGCGTCCAGGCGTATGCGCACACCGAGAACTGCGATCAGTTCTTCCTCTGCACCAACGGTACTTTGACCCTGGAGACCTGCGAGAACGGACTCTTGTTCGATGGCAAAGGCGCCGTCCACAACCACTGCAACTACAATTGGGCCGTCGACTGCAAGGGCCGTCAATGGGATCGTGAGTAGCACAAATATATCGAAAATATATCATGTAATATGTATAAGATGAAATCGATTTTTACACGATAAATAAGTTCCCAAAAAATTATGGTGTGAAAAAATAAATAAATTAAAAAAGTAAAACAAAGCAAGAAGAAGAATAATTTTTATATAAATTAAATTTAAAATGAAATAATAGAAAATTTAAGGTTATTTTAAAAATAAAATCAGAATTCTATATTACATTAACACGCGCTAGTGGCGAAACCTAACGAAGCGAACTTTATGTAATAATATTATTGCAGCCACGCCCATTTCAACGCCTGGCTGCGAATATCAGTTTGGCTTGTATGCGGTGTCCAAGGAGTGCTCGACGACGTACATCAAGTGCGCCCACGGAGAGCCCCACGAGCAGGACTGCGATGCCGGCCTGGCCTACGACGAACGCATCCACGGCTGCAATTGGCCCGATCAGCTGCTCGATCACTGCAATCCCGAGGGTAGGTAAAGCTCCAAATGGGATTCACATTGTTAACTGAAACTCTCTGTGTGCTTGCAGCTGTTGTTGGATTTAAGTGCCCCACCAAAGTGGATCCCAATTCGGTTGCCGCACGCTTCTGGCCATTCCCCCGGTTCCCCGTCCAGGGCGACTGCCATCGCTTGATCACCTGCGTCGAGGGTTATCCGCGCCTGATTAGCTGCGGCGAGGATAAGGTGTTTGATGAGCATACGCTCACCTGCGAGGAGCCCGAATACGCTAGCGGCGGTTGTGCCAACTATGGCAAATAGTGTGACCGTATTTCGCACACACTCAACTGTACATATGTATGTAAAGCTGCTTGGGCCGCGCTCAAAGCTCACTTCAGCTCTCTCGCTCTCTTGTATTCACTCTCTCTGTCTTTCTGTCTGTCTCTCACTTGTTTGTGCACTCTCTCTGTCTCACGCTGTCCTGCTTGCACTGTTGCCATTTCCTAGCATCAAGTATTGCAATAAATTATCGATATCGATTTTCCTTCTCTAATTTTTTTTTTTTATGTATTGTTAACCATCATTTGTATATTTTTTTTATGTTGTTTTCAAAATGAGCACTAAATGCAATAAACTTTAAATTTATTTATTGTAATATTTTTGAAAAATTAAAAATATTGTGGTTTTTTATTTAATTTATGGAAGTTTTGAAATAATCGATAACTTTAAAAAATCCATAAAAAATGTGTTTTTTTACTCGAAAATTGAGTGTTATATTTATTAATGAAGCAAAGTTGGCTACAAATATAAGAAAAAATTGTAAATCGTCAATGGCAGCTTTCACTGTACTTTTACTACCAAAAAAGAGAAGAAAAAGAAAAAAATAATAATAAATCTATCACATCAGAATTCATCGTTCTGCGGCTGCGATCAGACGATCAATCGATTAATCGATCAGATGACGCGCATGATCCTGCGGCGTTGAGAATATAATAGAATAGATGAGTCCGTCGCGCACCGATTCCGTCGGATTGCCCACATTGAACATGAACTTGACCCGCTGCCTGACCATGTCTGGGACACACGAGTACATCGGATACCAGCCCATCTTGTTGAACACCACGTAGATCTTGTAGATCTGATTGCGATAGATGTAAACGGGCCGATCGAATGTGATGTCCAGATGCGAATCGTATCGCACCCTCGCCGTACAGTGCGTATACGTAATCCGCGACCCATGCATATCCTGGATGTGCGCGTAGAGCACCTCGGTGTAGCGCTCGGTAAACCCAGCCGAATTCATCAGCTCGCCGCAGAGCACCTGGGTGGGCACCTGAACGCCCAGTATCCAAATGTTTGTGTCCACCTGAGAAGCGAGATATCGATTATTATCGATTAATATCGATTTTCGGTTAAGTTAAAAATAATAGCTCTTAAACTCTTATTTACTCTAAATTTTCAGCACTCGTTGTGGGTTTGGAAAAACCTGTATTAAATTAATTTTTACATACAATTTTAAATAAAATAAAGTCAAGAACTTTTTCCACTTGTTTTTAGAAAAGAAAAATTGTTTCATTTCTAGGGAAGTTTTCTATAGAAAACAACAATTAATATAAAATTTCAGTTAACAACCTCCACTTTATTAAGTGGAATCTTTAAAAATGTCTACCGCTTTTCATTATTTTTTCACTTATTTCATAGTTTCCCCCTTTCGGATTTAGGACAACAGCTTTTAAATGAAATTAAAAGAAATCTACAACTAAATTTCGGACTAAAAATTTCCACTCGTTTTCATTTTCCACTTCCTTGGGTGGAATCTAGAAATACAATCGTATTCATTGTTTTTACCTTTTTGTAAAATTTAAAGCTTAAAAATGTATCTTGAAAAACTTTCCACTTGTTTTCGTGAAATCTACAGGGGACTAATTATATATCGAATATACAAGCAAATTTCGGACTACAAATTTTCACTCGTTTTCATTTTACTTTTCTAGAAACAAAATATTAAAAACAAAATATTTTGGAAAACAGTTTTCCATTCGTTTTCCGGAAATCTGCAGAAAACTACGTTTTCAACCATCTAGAAAGCTTTCAAAATTCCGAAATTGGAATATTTGGACAACAAACGTTCGTTCTTTTTAATTTACCTTCTTTAGGTGGAATCTAGTAAAAATCTATGGTTAAAAAGAAAATGTTTTGGAAAACAGCTTTCCACTTGTTTTCGTGAAATCTAAAGGGGACTGAATATTTATCGAATATACAAAAAAAATTTCGGACTAAATATAAGACAGCTTTCATTCCTTGAACAATTTCTGAAATCTACAGGAAAATAAGCATTAAGAAAGCTTTCAAAATTTGTTTAAAAGCAAATTTCGGACATGTTTCCACCAGCCACTTCCTTGGGTGGAATCTACTTCTGAATTGACCAAAAGTGCGTATAGAAATAAATGTGGGCGAGCTGAAGATCGGTTTCTACCTGGAAGGTGACGCCGCAGTCAGTGACGCTGGTGTTGCGATAGTCGAACTGGCGCGTCATCGAGCGCAGGCAGTAGGAGCGCGTCATCTCGTGATGCGAATTGCCGGCCACCTCGTTCTCGTTGCCGGGCGGAGCAGCTGCCGCCGTCGCAGCTGGAGCTGGTGCGCCCTCGTAGGCATCGGCGAAGGCGGCGCCGTTGGGCAGCGCCAAGGGCTCATCGTCGAAGAGCACATGGTGATCCATGCCGGAGGCGGCGGCGCCCAAATTGAGAGGCACACTGATGCGCTGGCGCGTGAACAGCGGCTGATTGGCGGCGATCCCGCTGCCGCGCGCCATTGTGCCCGGAAAGCAGGGCGCATTGGCGGCGTTGTTGGCGCTGTTGCTGTTGCTGTTGCTGTTGTTGCTGTTGCTGTTGCTGGTGGTGCCGCAGCCGGCGGCGTGGCGGTACGAGGAGTTCAGTTCGCGCTGGCGGTGCGACGACTCGTAAAAGTTGCGCGTGCTGCGGGAGACACAGAAGCCCTCGGGCATGTGGCAATCGTTCAGCGTCGGACTGGAGATCTTGATCAGGATGGCCAGCGCCTCGTGCTGCTGCAGCAGCTTGGACCGGGCCGGACCCTCGGCGAACTGTTGCGGCGTCATCGTCAGGAAGCGTATCTTCTTCACCGCCTGCCGCAGCATGGCACCGTCCATGATCGTCCGCTGTGCGTCCATCATGTTGATCATGTTGGCCGCCGCCTCGGCCACGTTCATCTCCTCGTTGGCATTGCCGGAGGCGTCGCTGTCAATGATGACCACATCATCGTTGACCGTCCCGGCGCTGACATTCGCGCTCGCTGACGAACCGGACGCGTTCACCGGCGAGCTGCAGGCGGATCCGCCGCTGGCCGCCGTCGCCTGCTGCTCGAAGCTCTCCACCACATCCTCGTCCTGGTGCATGTGCCGCACCATGGCGGCCACATCGGGCTCCATTTTGATCTCCTCGACGACCACATCGTTGACGATCTCACTGCCCGCCGCGTCCGGATACTCCGGACAGGCCGTTGACGACGATTTGTTGCTGCCGCTGGCGACATCATCGTTGCCATTGGAGTTGAGGATGCCGCGTTCGCTGGCAAACTTGAGCAGGCAGTTGAACAGATCCAGCTCGGAGTCGATGTTGAGGCGATGCTGGTCGAGTATGGCCATCAGTGTGGAGACCTCAATGTCCAGGAAACTGGGATCGGACAACACCTCACGCGTATTGGCCGCGATCAGGTCCATGCTGCTCTGCATGAGGCGCGGCTCGTCGAACAGCTTGGCGAACTCGTAGGCGCGACAGGCGTTCTTCGGACTCAGATCGGCCCACAGGAAGTGGGTGCAGCGCGTAACCACATGCGGCAGCATATATTTCTTGGCCACGTAGCACAGTTCGCAGGCCTTGTCGAAGGAGCCGATCGTGATCCGGTCCGTGTAGATGTACTCGAGCATCGCCTCGAACGCCTCCGGCTGGACGTCGGGTATGATGATCGGGTCCGATTTGTCCGGCAGATTGCCATAGAACATGCGCTCAAAAACTGGGGACGCCATCGCCAGGAGGAGCTTGTGGCCAGCGATGATGCGTTGGATTGGCTGTGTGCCGACCAGGAAGCGGCAGTCGGCCCATTTCTCTGAGTGCAGCAGGTACTGGCCGCGGTCCTTGATCTCTGTTAGACTGTTTTGCCAGTCCAGGTCCATAATGGCGCACAAGCAACGGCGATAATTAATATTTATTTATTGTGTACCCTTTGTTTATATGTATGTCGCCGCTTGAGTGTTGGGAAATGTCATTAATGTGCAGAGTTGCGTGCAAAAAATATCGATATTGGTAAATAAAATCAAATTAAGCTCTAAATTGCTCTCTATAACCCAAAAATATATATTAAATTGTTATTCTAATTAAATATTTTATTGTGCAATTTGAATGTTAAATTTAAGCACTCACAATGCACAAGTGTTGATGCAGGTCGCGTGCCCAAGTGTTGCAAAATCTTGGTAGGTAAAATACCAAATATATCGCTAAATAATATCGCTTTGCATGTAAAAGGCAGAAAACTTTCTGGGTATTTGCGCGTATATTGGTGCGGTCACACTCAACTAGAACAGCAACAATTGCATTGCGTAGAAAAATAAAGTGTTTAAGCGTATGAAAGTTCTACAGCAATTTAATTGACACCTAACTTGCGCGCGTACCACAATCAAACAAACCACAACAACAATCAACAAAAGCAATATAAACATATAACTTTTCTGTCACCTGCTTGTCTTGTTGTTGTGTGCGTCTGTGTATGTGCTTTGTTCTGTATAAGCTGTGCGTGTGTGTGTGTGACTGAGTGTGTTGTTGCGGTTGTGTGTGTGTGGGTTAGTGTGCGTCTGTGCGCGTGCCGTAACGTGAAATGGCAAAGAAAACGTACGATTTACTTTTTAAACTGCTGCTAATTGGTGATTCGGGCGTTGGAAAAACCTGTATACTATTCCGATTTTCGGATGATGCCTTCACATCCACATTTATATCAACTATAGGTGAGTAAATGGCGCATCGCAGTCTCCAGTTACACACAGACAGGCATATCTATACGTATGCGTGTGTGTGTGTTTGCATGTACCTGCAGAGTTGCTTGGGCTAACTGTGCGTGTGTGCGTGTGCTTGTAAGCGGCATTGTCAATTGCTGATGTTGATGTGTAGGCGGCGCCCAAAACCAACAAGGACACGGACACTTTTGTGTGCATTTTGGGCGTGGCATCTTCCCCTCAACAGGCTTTGGCAGTGTTGCAGCTTGTTTCAAAAAAAAAAAAGTTGTACGCACAAATATGTGCATCTCTATATATATATATATATATATATAAGTATATATATAAATGTATGTACGTGCTCCCTGTGGCCTTTATATGGCTTATTGCGCCGGATGCGATAGCCTTTGGACTGCATTGAGCCCGCATAAATCGCATTCCACTTAGTAATTGTTGTTACGACTGTTATTACTGTTGTTCTTCTTTTGTGTTTTGGTAAACTAGATTATTGTGACGCATATATCCATATATATATATATATATATATATGTGTGTGTGTGTATTTAAATGCATGTATGAGTGTGTGTTATGATTCACAGCAACAAATTCAAGTTCTAATTAAATACATCGTTATCAAATACTACATTCTACGATAAACGATAAATAAGTCGCATTTGTGACGTCATTGCTCAATTTAAACTGAAGGTTATTTATTAATCGACTTGTTGCAGGAATCGATTTCAAAATCAAAACAGTTGAACTCAGGGGCAAAAAAATTAAACTACAAATATGGGACACTGCCGGCCAGGAGAGATTTCACACAATTACCACATCCTATTATCGCGGCGCGATGGGCATAATGCTCGTCTATGACATAACGAATGAGAAAAGTTTCGAGAATATAGTGAAATGGTTGCGGAATATCGACGAGGTGAGCACAAAAATGCCTGCCCTATATCAAGTCAAAGAAACGGTTCATTAATCTCTCTCTATCTCTCTCTCTCTCTCTCTCTCTCTCATTGTTGTTGTAGCATGCAAACGAGGATGTGGAGAAAATGATATTGGGCAACAAGTGCGATATGTCGGACAAGCGAGTGGTCAGCAAAGAACGCGGAGAAGCGGTAAATTGAATATACAACTATATTTTGATACACAAACACACATATTTATATATACATGTATGCACTCTCTAATTTTCTCTCTCTCTCTCTTTCACTTTTGCTGGCAGATTGCTCGGGAGCATGGTATACGGTTCATGGAAACATCCGCCAAAGCAAATATAAACATTGAGCGCGCATTTTGTGAACTTGCCGAGGCCATATTAGATAAAACATCTGGACGCGAATCGGCCGAGAATCAAGAACGGGTGGTCATTGATCGCAGCAATAGCGACAAGGCGACGGGCTACAATAAGTGTTGTGCGTAATGGGGCTATGACACTTGTTAGTTTAATGTTTCGCGGTTGGTTTTGTGATCCACACACATACACACATGCATACATACATACATACAAACATACATACATATACATAACAAACTTGGCAAAGAACCTAGTGCTTTTTTTTCCTGTGTGTTTCCTTTGTAACTCTTTTTATAGGTCGTTGTTTAATATTACTACAAAAACAAAACAAAAAAAAAACAAACTTAAAATAAATACCAAAATGCGTTTTCTACTGGGTGGAAACCCTACAAAACAAAAACAACAACATTAGCACTCATTCGCATGCTGTCCCGCTTGCACGCACATGACATTTCTATAAAGTAAAAACCCAACAACAAAAGGCAAAAACTAACAAGTGTCATAACCCCAAAAATGGGCGGGACGGCAGTTGAACAACTGTAGTAGAAACAAAGCAATAAACTTAGGCACACATAAACAGCAGAAACAACCAAGAAAGAACCTACCTAAAGTTTTAAATAATATTGTATAATGTAATTTGGAGTAAATTTACAACAACAACAAAAAGAATACACACACATGCAAACAAAGCGTACGTTAGTGAACGCACAACGTAGCGAAACGAAACGGCATGAAACAGAAACGCAGCGTAACGCAAAAAAAATACAACAAAAAAATGAAGAAAACAAAGCACCAAGTGAAAACGAAACAGCAAAATAAAACTGCATTTTTTGCATGTCACGAGCATTGTGGCATGCGGCCCTAGTTAGCTAACGTGGAACGGACGGAACTGAAACGGACACACACTTAAAATGTATTTGCATATGCATATGATAATTACTTAAATACCACAAAAGCAAAAACAACAAAAATACCAACTTTTTATGTATTTTTTTTTTAGCTTTAAACTCAACAAAAATGTAACTGTAACTAAGATTTTTCTAAAAACAAATTTTATATACATATACATATGCATGCCGACCGACACACACACATACATACATACATGTATTGCTAATGTATTTGAGATATATACATATATATATATTATTTTTCTTGGCTACCTGCTTTGCGTTTTTACCGTTAGTTAGCTTAGCTTGAACTTGCTTTTCGTTTTGTTATTGCCAAAAAAAGGAAGTGAAAAAAATAATGAGAAAAGAAGCAGAAATTGTGAGGTTAGGAACGATATCGTATTGTATGTTTAACTGTAATTATGTTTTCAACAGCAGACAAACAAAAAAAAACAACAACACTAACAAAACGCTAAGTAAATTGGCAAAAGGGGCGTGTCTATAAG
Source organism: Drosophila micromelanica (assembly GCA_004143825.1). NCBI lineage: Eukaryota > Metazoa > Arthropoda > Insecta > Diptera > Drosophilidae > Drosophila > Drosophila micromelanica. The sequence continues at coordinate 22,527 of SCDY01000679.1, read as the reverse complement.
AAAAGTTCTTAGCCTTGGCCAACCATATATATACACACTATATATATAAATATAAAATACATCTTTTTTTTTGTTCGTAATACTTATTATTTGTAAATGTATATGGATTTAGCGTAGTTGTCCACACCAAATGATTTAATGATTAAATATAAAGAACAATTTAAAGCGTCATCTAATCCAATAAAAAAACAAAAAAACACAAGAAACAACAAAAACAAAAAACAGCCAGTTTGTCTAAATGAGAGAGAAAGAGAGAGAGAATATGTTGATGTGGGAGCTATTTGCTGCTCTGATGCACACAGATGCCCGCTATCCAGGTGGATAGCACCTGGAGTCCATCGTCCAGCAGTATAAAATCGGCATCGGAGCCAAAGTCGAGGGTGCCCTTTTCACGCTCGATGCCCAGACAGCGGGCGGGATGAACTGTGGCCGCCTCAATGGCATAAACCGTGGAGCAGTCTGGCAGAGAGAGAAAGAGAGTTGAGAGTTGAACTAGGAATCCACTCCAGGACTCACCTGTGGCCCGTTGGAAGATGCGCACACACTCGTCCATGGGCGCAATGCTGCCGCAGAGCGTGTTTGTGGCGGCGATAAATGCTCGGCCCTGCTTCACCTCCAGCTGCAGCTGGCCAATGTGATGCAGGCCGTCCTCCAGGCCGAGGGCGGAGATCGCATCCGTAACGAGTATCAAGCCCTGCGGATGGGTGCGATAGGCGATGCGCAGTGCGGCCGGATGCGTGTGCACCCCATCCGAAATGATGCCAAAGTAGACGGTTCGTTGCGGCGGTATCTGATCCGAGGCGAGCAGTCCGACCAGGCCGGGATCGCGATGATGGAACGGCAGCATCGCATTGAACAGGTGCGTGATCAATGTGGCGCCATGCTTGACGGCGCGCTCGCCATCGCTCAGACTGGCCATGGAGTGGCCGAGGGCGACGGTGATGCCCGCCTCCACCAGCTGATCGATGACGCTCGCATCCCTCACCTGCTCCGGCGCCAGCGTTATGATCTTGATGCGCTCCAACTGGCCGTACGTGGAGCGCACCGTATCAAGGCCCTGTAAAATAGATAGTAATTAAATTCGAATTCCAGTTTAAGTATAAAAAAATTATATTAGACACTTTTTTTTGAGCTTGCCTCGTATTTTTTTTTTTTTTTTAAATTCAACACTTTAGTATTATTAAAAAACTTTTTATTTATTGATTCAGATTATTATATGTATTTATATATATATTTATTTACAAATATTTTTTTTATCATATTTATATTTGTAGTATTTTTTTTTAATTCAACGCTTTAGTATTATTCAAAATATTATTATTTATTGATAAAGGTTATTATATATGCACATATTTTTTTTATCATATTTATATTAGTAGTATTTTTTTTTTAATTCAACACTTTAGTATTATTAAAAAAATTATTATTTATTGATAAAGATTATTATATGCATATTTTTTTTTTTTACGAATATTTCTTTTATCATATTTATATATTTTTTTAAATTGAACACTTTAGTATTATTCAAAATATTATTTATTGATATTATATACATATTTTTTTTTTTTAATTTTTAATATATACTTTTAGTATTTCTTTTTAAATTCAACACTATTATTATTAAAAAAAAATTATTATTTAGTATTTTTTAGACTGTCATCCAAACAGGTTTGAACTCCGTTTTCTTTTCCTTTTTTCTGCATTTTTTTTTGTTTTAATAATTTGTATGTATATTTAATAATAGTATACCATATTTCTTCAAACGTATTTCATTGATATATTGTTTTGGTTTTTAGCGAGCGTTCACTGTACTTACATTCTCGATGGTCTGTATGCAGTGCTCCGGATGGGCGCCCTTCTTTTGCGGATTGATGAACGGTCCCTCGCAATGGACGCCCAGTATTCCGGCCCCGCCCTCGACGCGCTGCGGTATTCGCGGCAATATCGTGTGATAGCTGTCCGTCGGCGAGGTGACCAGCGTCGGGCAGAACGAGGTGACGCCGCTGCGCACCAGTCCGGTGGCCACCTTCTGGACGCCCGCCTCCACCGTCTCCTTGTCGTACGAGAAATCGACGCCGTAGCCACCTGTTGCCGACAAATGGAAGCTTGTCAACAATTGTGAATGAAATGCCAACAACAAAAAAACAAAACTATCGCTATCTCTGTCGCTTTTGTGATTGCAAATTCCGTTGATGTGCGTGGTACAGTGGGGCAATTGCGATTGCTGATTAGATTAATGGGAAGATTATGCGACGTAATCCATAAAAAAAAACACAAATAGCAGCTGTAATTTGAGTCGAGTGTGACCTTGACAGCCCATTGAAAGCGAAATTCAGCTGATTTTTCGATTTTTACAGCTGCTGCTAGTTTACCGTTAATTTGCAAATCAATGTAGCCGGGCGCAATGATGGCGCCAGCGCAATCGATGCGACGATGCGCCTTGACGCGTTCATCGAAGAAAACGGGCTCCGGATTGATGATCTTGCCGTCGCGCACCCAGAGATCATCGTTGATCAGTCGATGGTCGCGCACCAGGCGACAGTTGGTAAACTGTATAAGCTGGCGCACACTTTGGTTGCTGCATTTGTTCGCCATGCTCCAGTGTACTCAAGGCAACAATAACAATAAACAGCAATAACAAATTATACAAAAAAACAACAAAAAACAAAAACAATAGCGGACAACTCGGACTTGTGCGGCGGCAATCAGAAGTCGTGTGCTCGAAAATTGGCGCTGTTCCAAGCCTAAATAAGCTGCTGCTGGCAATCTAGGCAAGTACGCTGTACACAGCAAGCAGCGGGCAAAATTGACCGCAAACGCTGCAAAGCATTTTATTAGCAAGCAAGCAACATTTGATTAACAATGTAAGTATTCTTGCATTTATTACACTTATAAATAATATATTTTATAATTTAGCTAATATTCAGCTGGTAATTTCTTATTATTTTATTATTTCTCACGGCAATAGTTGTGAGCTGCGTACCAGACATTAAATCGACATATGTAAACATACGCTTATCGATAACAGGCAACTGCTATGCGTGCTGCCGTACTGTGAGTGTCATAGCAACAAGCTAATGACCAGCTAGCAGCTTTTCTTGTTGTTATCGATAACTCCCCATTTTGAATTTGAATTTAAATAAAAATTCAAAAAATGTTTAAAAAGAAAGACAAATAAAAATATACAAATTAAATGCTGCAATCGATAACATTTTAAATTTGAAATTAAATTAATTTTCATATAATCTCTTTCAAAAGATAAGATAAGTCATATTTTTAAAACCTATTTTAAATAAATAGCGGTTTATTTGCGGTTAATTTGTTATCAGTTGTAATTGGGTCGTTTATATGCATAACGACGATAAGACCTGCTAAAATTGATACGCATAACAATGTAATTATTTTCACAGCAACCGCGCTCGCGATAAGCGATATGTATGTGAACCTCATTTTAGAAGTATTTAATGCGGCCAGAACAGCCTGTCTTTATCTGCTTTTATTACTCTTGCAGGCAGGGTATATTCGGTTTGAAGCGAGAGATTTAAATTTTTTGAATTTTTTTTATATTTATTTTATACACTATCTCTCCAAATATTAAAGTTAGTTGGGTACAATTTTTTAAGATAGTTTACTGAGGTCCCTAGAGATCTGACAAATATTTTTTGGGTTACGCTACAGGGGGCGTGGCAAATCGTTGAAATCTAGGTAAGCCCAACTTCTATATCTATAGTCACCAAATTTGACATGCTCTAAAGATCGAGCTAAATTAAAATTGTTGCTTGTTAATTAACTGTGTATTGAGCAGTCGGCTACGCCCGACTGCAACGTGTTCTTTCTTAAACTGATAGCGATAATCTTTTGCGGTCCGTGGCGAAGTTTTCAAGCTTGCAGTGGCAATTTGAGCCGGCCCCGAACATTGTTTGTTATCTCATCCACTTGTTCGTTCACTTTGCGGGCAAACTTTACTTTAGGCAGGGGTGCGGGGAGGGGGGGTGGCATTAGCCATGGCCATAAGGTGCTATTTGCGTAGGCGCTACTTCTACTTATGGCCTGCATTGGAAGCGTAAATTGCGTTGCTTTTCCATTTGGCATGCACTCATTTAGGTTATCTGCACTGGCACTTAATAAACTTAATGACTTTCTCCATCTCTCTCTCACTCTCTCTGTCTTTCTCTGTCGTGGCAACTTTTTGCCCTTTTGAAAATTTGCTTGAAAATCGCCTAAAAGCTTTTCAAGTTTTTCTTCGTCTTTACAATCGGGCGCTGATAAGCAAAAGCCAAACCCCAAACAAAAAAACAACCAAAAATAAAAAATCCCCCCTTCCATATTCTATTTTTGCAATCGAATCGAATGAGAAGACAAAGCCAGCGCCGAATTACAGTGGACAAAAAAAGGGCAAACGTTGTCATTGGCAACCCCCTTTGATGGGCGTCCGTTGACGGCAAATCCCCGCAAAATTATGAAAAACAAAAAAACATTTCATTAAAAAATAATATACATAAAAAAAAAGTTATATATAACTCTGAAAAAGTGCCGAATACAAGCAAATGCCTTAAAGTTTTAATTAGTTAGGTCGCCAAAAAAATAATGTACACACACACACACACACACACACACACACACATGTACTGTACGTATCTCGCTAACTCCTCAAAGTATGCTACAAAAAACACGACAAAAAATATATGTTGGCTATTTCCGCTCGCTGCCCTAAAACCCGGAAGCTCCCCTAACTTGAGCTTAAATATAAATTTTAATTAATATATTTTTTTCTAACTACTTTTTTTTAATTTTTATTATTATTTTTATTTCTTTTATTACTTTTATTTTATTTTAATTATATTTATTTTATTTAATTTTTTTGTTACATTTCTCAACACTTACTCCCTCCATTATTATCGATAAATTGTTGACACTTTCAAATTGTCATTTACCGTTTTTAATTGCGTGCTGCAAGTGTTGTCAAGTGCTTTAATTTCGCATATTATCAAAAATCACTTCATTTAACGCTCAATTTGAAATTGCATTTTTGTTGTTGTTGCTGTTGTTTATTAATTAATTGTACACCAATTTTGGGCCAGGCTCTGTAAATATTTATTTTTAAATAATCAACTTTACATAATTTGTGTTATTAAGTACGCTGCAAAAAAAGTTTGCCAACAATTCCTGGATTTCAGTTTACACTTTAGCCGCATTTGGTTTGTCATACACAGATAGTTTTAAATATACACTATGTGCGAGGGGTATTTAAATTTTTTGACACAATTGAGAAAAGCTTAAAAATGTTTAATATACATCTTTTAATTTGAGTTTTTAATAAAGTCTAAGTTCAAGTTGATCTTACATAACCTAAATAACCGAAAAAAAATAATTACCTAACATAACCTAACATTATTTAACAGAATTTAATACAACCTAATTATATAAAACTCAATAAACGTATATAACATAATATTACCTTGCTTAATCTTATGTAGCATAACCTCACTTCTGGTTTAACCAAACATAACACAGCTTAAATCTTATACAGTCCTTCAAACATAGCTATATTTTAACTCAAATTAACATAAGCTTATTTTAACGTACTAAATCGAGCATAATCTAATTTAAAGTAACGAAATATAACCTGAAATAGGTTTACATAACCTAACATAACCTAACATAACCTAACATAACCTAACATAACCTAACATACAAACTTACATGATTGACTAAAGTTTAAGCCCTAATTTGATTTATTTAAAGTCTTAAATTATTTTTATTAATTTTCATACAATTAGTTTTCAGTTTTTAGGGTATTTGCCATTCGTTGGGCGACAAATTTGTTGATTGTTGTTCCGTTTATTTGCAGGGAACATGTACTTGCATATTATTTATTTACGACTTTTTCAGCATGACTAGACAAACCGGGCAAGTGCTAAAAGGGGGCGGGGTTGGGATAGGGGCTTTGAACAGAGCAGGATTTTGGTTTGTTCGGTGCTTTTGTTGTTTGATCCCAACCGCCACATGTTGCACTGCAAAATGATTGCGGTGCGGCAATGCATTGCAAAATGTTTTATTGCATTGCTTGCAGCAGCAACAACAACAATAACAACAACAACAACTTGCGGGTGGCCACCGGATCAGATCTGGGGTCAGCTAAATACACTCGACAAAATGCGTTAGCTCCTTTCAAAGTAAATATTACAATGCCAACTAATTACACTCGTTCACAAAGTGAAACTGGCATATTGGGTTTATGCAATGTCCGTCATGCTGTCCGTCTGTCCGTCTGTCTGAAGAAAGCGACTTCAAACTTTGGATATATACTTGTAGTCATTCTCTGTTAAGTGTTAATTTTTGTGGCAATGAGAAGCTAACAATTCGATAACATGCCGATATACCTCAAATCGTAAATCGATAAAAGTTGCATATTTGCCATAATCGTAAGATAGAGCTAGGTCTCATATTTCAGACACCCATAAATTTGTCAAAACTGAACCGATTTTCATGTTTGATGGCATTCTGGTCGTAATTTTCCATTTAGATTAATTCTACATTTAAAATCTATGAATTTTTGAAAAAAATTTTTTTGTTTATTTTTGAAAAAATTGTACATTTTCGAAAATTTTTTTTTCAAAATTTAAAATTGCGTGTTTGCATTTTTAATCGATTTTGCTGGTCATAAATAGTATAAAAAACATGATTCTGGGAGGGTCAAATTTTTTGTCAAATATCATGTCAAAATTGTGTAAAATTTAGTCATGTAAAGCTCACGGTCCCATATTTGAAACATCCAAAGATTTGTCAAAACTGAACGGATTTTCATGTTTGATGGCTTTTTTGTCTTGATTTTTCATTTAGATCGATTCTAAAATGAAGGAATTTTTGAAAAAGAGTTATTTTTAAAAAATTTTTTTTGCCTACAATATTTAAAATTTTGTAATCTCTGGTAATTTGTTTTTATGAAGAAAATCATACAATAAGAAATCCCTTTCTTAAATGAAATACAACCTTGTTCCTTATTAAAAAAGTATTCTTTTTTGTTTGATATTGTAATACTTGTTTACTAGTATTTTCGCTGAGTGTAGCAGGTGTGTGGAGTGTGCCTTGTTTTGTGGCTTGCTGGGAAATGCCGCTACATTTTATTATGGTGAGGCACGCATTCATTATGCTCCACAGCGGCAACCGAAACTCTGAGCCAGCGGCTCCGTATGGAGGGAGGGGAGGGGGGAACAAATGAAAGACGCCTGTTTCTGAGCTCCGCACACTTCCCTCTCCCCTCCCCCTGGGCTCCATCAGCCGAATACGTGGCTCATTTGGCGCTCGACTAATCGCAAATAACGCACATCGATTAGGGCCACATCAAATGAGTTGGCTAAAATAGTAGGAAAGAAATACAACAGGACAAAGTACAAGAAAACAGTCAGAGAGAAATGGCGAAATGTTGAGAATCGGAGCAATAGAAACAATTAGCACGGCCCGGACATAATTGGCGTGCAGTTGGAGGTCTCTGATTAAAGAAGCAATCATAAAATTAAGACCCATAATCCTCTGCAATTTGAGCACACGCATGACAACTCTGGCACGGACAAACGGACAGGCGGACGGACGGAGTGGGGCGAATCGAAAGAAACAAAGCAAAAGCTGGTCACAAGCTAATACGAGTAATAACCAAACAGAAACAGCAACAGCAACAATAATAAGCAAACATTTCGATCGATGGCAATGAACGACTACAAGATACCCTGTAAAAATTCCAAAAAAAAAAACATACTCTTCAATATTGAAAATATTGTTACATAATTTTAGCTAATAATTTGTTATTTTTCAATTCTTCAATTTAAAAACAAAATTATTTAAATAATTGATTTTCTAGTATACAAAAAAAATCTAAAATGTGTCTACCTAGAAAATAATTTTATATATATTTTGTAGAATAAAAATATTCAGTTGATATTCAGTTGTTGATACTCTATTTGTTTCAACTCATAAGCACAGGGTATAAATATCACTTTACACGCTTTGTCCAACTACATTGTGTGTATGCGTCTGTATGAGTATGTGTGTGTGTGTGTGTGTGTTTGTGTGTGTGTATGCACACAAGTGCATTTTGGTGCGTGGCCTTATTGGCCAGTCTGAGCCAAATGCGGAATTGGACTCATTGTACGTGCGGCGATTTGTGTGCTCCGGCAAAGCCAAAAGCAACAACAAACTAAGAACTTCGTTGCTGCGTGCGATCATGCACAAGTGATGGACCACAAAATACCCTGTATGTCAGAAATAGATATAGATATAGATAAAATATCAAATAAACAAACAAACAAAATATTTAAAAATTTATAAATACTTTCTAAATTGATTCTAAAATATTAAAAACTTAATTAGCAATTATTAATTTGTTAAAAAAAAATTCAAATTTATATTTAAATTTTGAATTTTTTTCACATTTATATTTAAATTTTGAATTTTGTTTACCTAAAAATAGCGTAAAATGTTCTTAATTAAAAAAGCGAAACTTTTTTTGCATTCAGTATTATATTTTATTTAATTTCTGATTAAAAAAAATGTTGAAAATAATTATTAAAAAAAAAAAAACGGAGATATAGAAATATTTCTTGAATTTACAAGCAAGTTTTGAAAATTGTCTACGCTGCTCATAGCCAATTACAGGGTATATCAACAGCAATATGAAACCTTCATTAGCGAGCAGCCAGAGAATTTTGCAGCAAATTTGGGCAGCAGGCAGTCGGCGTCGCATTGAAAACGCTTCCGGCCATACAAATTGTACGTGAAACGTGAGAAATTAATTTTCAAGGTGCTCGGCAACTCTGTGTAGAAGTTCTGTGTAGCTGAGTTGCCACCTCAGCGGCCCATGGGCATCAAAGTCCACACACACAAATTTCCCTCTTTAATCAAAAAAAAAAAAATTATTATAATGCATTTTCTAGACTGCAGGGTATTTAAAATATTCGATTTTTGATTTTCTACGTGAAAGAAGTAAGAAAAAATTTTACCTTTTTGGTTATGACTCTAAACTCATTTAAATCTGAAATTCGAATTTTTCAACAAAATTTATTTTAAAATTTATTTTCAAAACTCAATAATTTTAAGTAAGATATATATTTTTTTAAATGTGATTTAAGGTCTTGTTGAATCTGGTACTTAAAACTAAAACACACAAATTTTAATCAAAATTTCAGAATAAAGAAAAAACAATTTTTTAAAAAATTCTCGAAAGTCTTGAAAATATGATAAAATATTTATGAACAAAAAGTTTTAAAAATACATTTTTGAGGTATACTAAAATTTTTGCTTCGCCAGCAGGTTACAGGGTATCGCTTAGTAAAGGACTCTCAACATAAATAAATAAATATTATTATAATTTTTTTTACTTTTTTTTTACATAAAATGTTATTTACGAGCTGTTCGATAGAAAGTAAATGTTGCTTTTGCTGGTGGCTCAGTTTAAATACGACAAAATACACGCGTACATGTGTAAATAGGGTTGAGTGTATGTGTGTGTGTTTAATATGTTTGCATGTGTGTGTTTGTGTGTGTCTATTTCGCATATGCAAGCAAAGAAATGTCAAAATTCAATTTAATGCTGCCGTAACGAAAATCTGTCAGCTTGCAGCACAAATAATGTCAAAGCCACACACACACACACATACACTGTCACAGCCACAAAGCATTGCATATACTCACACACATACACACACAAGCTTGCGATGGTTGCGTCTGTCAGAGGCAATTGTGGCTGATTTGCGCTTTTTCTTGCTTGACTTTGACTGAAAAAAAGTTGAAGCAGCACAGCAAAGGCAGAGGAAGCGTCTGGCAAAAAGTGTGTGAGAGAGAGAGGGAGAGGGAGAGGGAGAGGCAGCGCAGTCCGCGAAGATGTCACACAACATTCGAAAAGCATTTGATAAACGGGCAGCGCACTCACTCTCCTTCTCCTCCTCCTTCGCCGCGTTCTTCTTACCCACGCGCTCACACTCCGCAACAATTGCATCAGTTGGAGAGTGAGAGAGTGGGAGAGTTTGAGCATGTGTTTGTTTGTATGTTTGTGCGTTTGTGTTCGCTGCGCTATTGAAAGGGTTCCGCCGTTCGACGACGCCTCGTTGTGACGTTGACAAGTCAAATGATTTCTCAAAAGCAGAGCGCAGCACACAAAAGTGAAGCTTTCACAGCAGTGTGACAGAGGCAGCGACAGCGACAACGACTGCGACTGCGACAGCTGCAATTGAGCACCTGCTGCCCGGGGGCAGAGCAGAGCTTAATAACGCGAGAAACACAACAGTTATGCTTTGTGGTTTTTTGCAGATCAGTCGGTTGATCTTAGCTCAAGGTTACAGTACACTGTACTGCAAGTAGACTACATATTGCGAGATATAATATATATAAATAATAGTAGCAAAAATTATAAAAATAATAACAATAAATAAGATAATTCAAAATCAAATCAAATCATGTTCTTTTTCAAAATTCAAAACATAATTTTTTTTAAAATGCATCGATTTTAAATGTAGAATCGATTTTAATGAAAAATCATGACCAGAATCGGTTGAGTTTTGACAAATCTATGGGTGTTTCAAATATGATACCCATGGGTCCAAGAGCTTTACATGTGCAAATTTTTCTCAATTTTGACATGATTTTTGACAACATATTTGACCCCCTTAGAATCATGTTAAATGTTGTTTTTTATACTATTTGTGGGCAGCAAAATCGATTAAAATTGCAAACTCACAATTTGAAATTTTGAAATTTTTTTTTTTCGAAAATTAACAAGAAAAGAGTACTTATGTAAAAAAAATTTTTTTTGTATGAATATACTTCAAATATAGAATCAATCTAGAGGGCAAAAAATGACAAAAATTCCTTCAAACAAGAAAATCGATTTAATTTGAACAAAGTTATAAGAGTTTCAAATATATGGGTCTTGATATGGGAGCTTTACCTTTCTTAAGTAATCATTGGTTATTAATAGTCTTTTTATATGTTTTATAAAAGTAGAACACAGCTAAAAACATGCATATAATCATCAAAATTAAAATAGTTTATTTTTTGATGATTTTTTCACGCGCCCACAAAAGTATGCTATAAAAATCGAGATATGCTCGTGTGCTCATTTCAGGCTTATTTGGTCCAAACATACTTACGGATATTCATATTAAAGCAAGAGAACCAATAATTGTTTTGTATAAATATAAATGCGTTTAATATGTATACAGCATTAACATATATGTGTGTGTATGTATATGTGCATATATATACGCGAGTCACTGTGCTGAATAAAGAAATGTCTTTTTCATTGTTTCGTCATTTTAAAAAGCTGGATTTTTTTTGTATACACTTATATGAAATAAAAAGAGTATATTAGGTATATAAAAAAGTGAAATTTTAAAAATTGATTTCGACAGATGAAATATTAAGATTCTTGGTAACACAAGAAATGAATATATCTCTCTTAGTTTTAGAGCTTTATGCATATAGATCAGAATTAAAAGCGTTTTCGACTGCTTTAAGCCAATAAAATAAAATCGATAGATCTTGCTCAGTTTTAAAGCTATATATGGATAGAATTTTTCCAAAAATAACAATCATAAATAATAGAGATTCGACTTCGTAAATAAAATAATAATAAAAAAATAAAATCGATATATCCTGCTCAAGATATATACATATAGATATTTTTCCAAAAATAACAATAACAAAACCATTTTCGACTGTTTTAAGCTATTCGAATAGTGTGATGGCGCAGTCGGTGACACCCGACGTTTTTGCTTGTTGTCAGCTTTTAATTGAAGCGCTCTCATGGAAATGGGGCGTGGTAATAATGGGATCAGGGCAAACTGGGGAGCTGTGCCTGTTTATTTGTCTGTTATGAGCTGAAATCCGAGTGTTTTGACTTTTGAGAATTAGCTATTGTGATAACGGGCATGTGTGTGCGAGTGTGTGTGCGTGTGTGTGTGTGTGCTTCAACGCACTTAATTGGGCAAGCGTTTGCCTGACTTGCTTACAAATGTGCGTCGAAAACGTGCGAGCAGCTAAAAAAGCAGCCCAAAAGCAAAAGCCAAAAAAAAAAACAAGCGGCACGCACTTGGCTAACACACACACACGCACACACACACACACAGGCATGCGTGTGTGAATATTGCATGCGATAAATTATTTTAAAGAGCCTGCTATTCGGCACCAGTTACAACACCCCCCCATTTCCCACCCCTCCCCCGCTGCATCTATTTATTATAGCGCGACGCATCAGTTTTAATATTGTTACGAATTTTATTTACGCGCGTAAAAATTTATAAACGTTTATGACATGTACACCCCCAAAAATGCCACACCTACTTTTTTTCTAGTGCCTCCCCCCTTTCAGTCTACGCCTCTGTTGCGACAGAAAAACGTTTTCATTAATAATTTTTTTTCTGTTGTTGTTGTTGTGTGCCTTTGTTTTTGGCATTTGTCGGCGGTTTTGGCGACTACTCAAATAAAATTTATTGTTTCTGATATTTCTTTAGTCATTATTATTACGCACATTTATTATTTATTATTTATTTATTAATTTGTTTTACATGCGGATTATGCGGGCCTCCATCACAAAAAACACACGCACACTATTCAACTCGGCACAGTGGGGTCGCAACCTGAATTTGCGCAAAAAAAAATTCGCAGGTAAGTAAATATTTAATATTTAATTTATTGCTTAATATTATATTAATTTTACAATACAAAAATTCAATTTCGATTACAGTTTGTATTAAGATCAAGTTTTTTTTTCTAAAGACCGATAAATCTTTCCGTTTTCTTATTATCGATATTTATAGTTTTTTCGACTTGGTTTTTTAAGCATAACTCCCAAACTATAAACGCAATTTTTATTTGAATTTTCGCAACAAAAATTCATACGTAACATTTTAATTTTTTGCTTAATATTATTTTAATTTGACAATCAAGAAATTAAAATTAAAATTTCAGTTTTTATTAATTTTTTTTTTAACTTTAACTTTTGAAATATCATTAAATTTCTATTTGACTAGAAGTATATGACTTAATTTGATTTCAAATAAATATTTTTATTATTTAGATTTCATTATTTATTTAAATTTTAAGTCAAAATCAGAGTAGGCAACGATTTGTATTTCTCGCCCAGTTTTCATATACCAACGTTTGTGTAAAATAGTATTCAGTCCAATTTCAGTAAGTGAACTGAACACAACAAATTATTAAAACCAACCAAAAATAAACGTACTTTGAAAATATTTTGTACCGTTAGTCGATAGCAAAATAAATTTTTTTTTTTTATTTGGAAATATTTCTAAGTGTTATTTCTAAGACAAGATGAGCAGTGAGTATATTCACAAAATAAAAAAAAAAAAAAAAAAAAAAAAATTAAATTAAACGCAGCCCAAGATCAGGACACAGTAGCTTTTGAACGTGATCCGGCTTGTCCACTGTCAGAGGTGCCAAGCGAGGAGCCAGTGCGTCCCGCCAATGTGCTGGATGTCGATAGGTCCTGCCTGGACAGCGAGGTGGGGCCGGTGCCCCCCGATAATTATATCTTCAGTGAGTCGGATAAGCACGACGCCTGCCTGCAGAGTCGCCGCGACTCGGGCACCACACCGGACCGTCCGTACTCTCTGAACAATATGGGCGCCGTGCCGGATGTGAAGGAACCTCTGGGTCTCTGTGGCGTTTATGTCGGACAGACGCACACGCCCTGCATCAAGCTCGATCCCAATAACTATTATTCGCGCAATCCGATCACTGGCTTCGGACTCAATGGCGATGGCGTTGGCGGTCTGAAGCCCAAGATACTCAAGTCTCGAGGTTGGTTTATCAACATACGCTTTTTGGATAGTGGGAATTCCGGGGGTTATTCGGGAGTGAGTTTGAAAAGTTGAAAATGTACTAGATTTTCTTTCACAAAAAATTTATCTTTACATTTTTTTAAGTACTATAGTTATGCTATCGAAGAAACTATCGATCATATAGTTTTTGTAAAAAATCTTTACTTTAACTAACTAGGGTAATCAATATTTGTAACTGTACTTTTTCGTATAACAAATTTTTTTTTTTCTCGTTGAAATATTCAGATTAGTCGATAAATTTATCGATCAGTTGCTAATTATAAACTTATGGAAAAGAACATGTATTAGATCAGATAGAATGAATTCGTTTGCTCAACTCAACTCATGCTATCTATCGAAATGGTATCTTAATTTATCGATCAGTTGCTGATTATATTGTTATCGAAAGAGCGCACTTATATATTTGATCGGATTAAATGATGCGGAATCTGATTGCTTTATAACCCCTCGGAATTCGTTTGTTCATCTCACACGCTATCGATCGAAACAGTATCATAAATAAAATTGCCTTTTTATAGAGGGCAATCCAGTTACTGGGGAAGGCTACAAGCCAGGCGCAACGGACTTTATACAGCCAGCTGGCAATAAGGAGGGCGGCCAGTCTCTGAACAATAATACGCGTGTCCCGCTCGGCGGATACTCGTCGGGTCTTTGGTAATCACAAATATTTACCAGCCCTGCAAATAACGGAATGAACAACTTAAATAACAAAAAAAAAACAAAATAAAAAACAATAAAAAAACACAATGCAGTTACAAAAGCTCCTCCCCGGGATCGGAATTCCAAAAAAAAAAAAACAACTGAAGGAAGGAAATACTAAAAACTATATATTAAATACTAAATACTAAATACTGGTTACTAAAAAAATATCATATTAGCAAAAATGAAACAAAAAAAAAAAATACAGTACAATGGCAAGTATAGACACTACAGCAAACAAACAAATACTTCAACACCGAATAATTATTCTTTTATCAGTCGGTTTTTTTTATTGCGTACATTCCGAGCTATATCCACAATTTTAGCAGCTACACTCACGACTCTCCTCCTGAATCCACGCGGACAGAACAGACATCCAAGCCAGTTCAATTTCCTTATATGATTTTATAATGTTTATAAAACAAAATAAATAATAATAGAGCATATTCCATAAATAATACTAAAGTAGAATTTTTATTTTTGGAAATTTTAAATTTTTAAGCCCAATTTAGTTTTTTGTTAAAAAATAAGAAAATATTTTCTATTGAATTTTAGAATATATACAAAAATTTTAAACTGAATTTGTCACAAATTTTTAGTTTATATTATACCCTGTTAAATTGAATTATCGATTGAAAAGCTCATGCGCTTAATCAGAAATCTATATAGCAACAAATATTGACAGATTCAAAATTCCACTGTAAATATTATTATTTATTTTACTTTGCCTGCATTTAATTTTCTACACTAATAATTACATCTTATAGATAGTTATATTTGATTTATTTTTAACAATTAATTTTTTTATTTTATTTATTTTTATTTTATTGCCTCTGCATTTAATTTTTTACATTATATTTTATGGATAGTTTTATTTTAGTTATATTTTTCAATCAATTTTTATTATTTTATTTTTTTATTTAATTTTGTACAAATTCTAAATAGCCCACTGTCAGCGTTTGCGTCTGTCGATAGTCGGAGAGAAATTTTTCGTTTGATTTGTTATCAGGTAGCACTTGTTGTTGTTGTTGTTGTGGCTGCTGGCGCTGTCGTCATTGATGGCGTTTGTAATTTCGTTTTCGGTATTATGTAATTTATTAACTTTTCATTGAAAGTTATGTGTGGGCGCCGGCGTTAACGTCGACGGCGACGCTGACGCCGACAGCGGTGCCGGCATTGCGCTGCGCTGCGCTGACGACATCTTTAATTAATTACATTTTAACATGATAATTAATAGTGCCGCGGTGCCCGACGACAGGCGAGACGACAGTCGCCCAAACCGACCAATTGATCGCCTGACATAACATGACAATCCACACACACACACACACACACCCACACACACACACACACACACACACACACACACACACACACACATACGAACACACACACACAAATTGGGTGGGTGCTCAAAGTATTGGCAAATTGCAATTGACATTTGCCGCAATATGCAACGGTCACACTGGCCTCTTTTATCGATAGCTTTAGCAGCAAAAAAAAAACAGAGGCTTTAAGCGTTATTAGTTACCAATGAAATCTACTTTAATTGCAATAGATATTGATTGGTTAATTTCAATTTAGTTTAAAGATACACTTATTAAATTTGTATAAAAATATTATAAGTTTTGAAAATTGAAAAGCTTGAAAATTACAAAAAATGTTAAAGTACTCAAAACAAATAACTTGTAAATTTAATTTTTTTTTATTTTAGTGACAATTTTCAAGAATAAAAAAATCAAGCAAACAAGTTAAATTAAAAAATATTATTTACAAAAAAATTTCAAATTAAAAACACATTGAATATTCGTGTTTAAAATTTGAATTTGTTTTAGAATTAAATAAAATATAAAAAAAAATAAAATTTTATCAACTATTTAATGAGTAAGTTTAAATTTGTCTCTCTGATTTTTCTCTTGCCCAACTCTCACAATTTTCTCAAAACAAATTCCTTAGACTGCGCTGACAACAAAATTGCAAATAGTTGTGCGCATAAAATGCTTTCTAAACTTTTTTTACAGGTAGGGGAATATTTTTTTGATTTAATATGTTTTTTCAAAATTTACAAAAATTTTCTCATGGCAATATACTAATTGTCAATTCATCATTGTCGCCAATTCTACGGGCCTTCCGGCTACATAAATTCATACATGAAGGCAAACACACACACGCGCACACACACATACGAACACAAACACACACACACACACACACACACACACACACACACACACACACATTCGCATACTCGGAAAGTCAATCAATCATTTAGCTAAATGATGTTAATTGGAATTCAATGTAAACTCCAGACCACGAATTTCCGAAAAGGCATCGAATCGAGCAGCGCAGTTGAGTGTCTAAGCATGCCCAACATCTGGCCAGTGACAGAGTATTAAGTGGGCGTGGCACATCCATAACTAGTGGGGGTCACAGAAAGAAAAAAGTTCTTAGAGAAAAATCATAATTACAAATATATTTTTTTGGTTTTTTTTTCTAAACTTTAATAATTTGATCAATAGAATTCAAATATTCTACAGCTACTTTAAAATAACGAATTTATAAAATAAAACACAAAATATTATAACATCAAGAAACCATTTGGCAAATTGAACTCCATATATAAATATATTATAATTTATTGAAATTTATTTTTTTATTATAAATCAATAGCGCACAGAAATAATGAATTTATATATATATAAAATATAATATATTATATTATCGAGAAACAGTTGCAGCAACAGTTTTGAAACTGAAAATGCTTTCACATAATGCACAGCTATTCAAGCTATAATAATAATAATAATAATAATAGCAGAGGGCGGATGTGCTCGCTAGATGATATATCAAACCAAGGATTGGGGCATGCGGCATACGGCACACGGACAGACAGACAGCTGGCGAATCGATGAGCACATTGATGATGACTATAATGATACACAAACAATTGCCAGGGCATTTCAATTCAATTCAATTCAATATATAGCTTCCTTCTCCTTCTCCTACTCTCTCTCTCTATGTGTTTTTTTTATACCCTGTACTCATTGAATATGGCTTAAAATTGACGCTTTGCAGCTTTGCAAATTTATGTGACAGCTCGTTGAGAGAAATTAATTGTTATTGTTCCTAATTCCCAATGATGCATATTTTATTATAAAATATGTAAATCAATATGCTGTCTATAATAATGTTTAATAAATACATTTTAAATGTAATTGCATAGTTAAAAAAAATGAATTAAAAATGTTAAAAAATCCAATAAAACTTTAGATAAAATATTTTTTGTGCTTACAATTACGCGTTCGGTATTTAGAGATGTTCTTCGTCTTAAAAATCGATATTTATCGATAATTAATATCGATCAATTCTTGGTAACCGATATTTATCGGTCTTAGCCTAGAGACCAAATTGCGCAGGTTGACTTTTGAACAGGTATTTTGATTCAAAATTTTAAAAAATAATACTCAAATACAGCACTCAATCAGATCTTTGTTTTACTTAAATTTAGAATTTTTTCTTCTTATTTATGAAACATTAACGAATTACAAACAAATAAAACTATTTAATGTTTGTCTAATGTACAGGGTAACCTCTAGTCTGGCAGCCGCTAGACTAAATTGTTTTTTATTTGCCGCATTTCTTCCATGTATTTTATCTTTCCGCTTCGTCTTGGGTTCGCTTGTGTCCAGTTGCCAGCGCCCAAAAAATAACAAAAAAATAAAAATACCAAAAAAGTTGTTTTGACAGTAGCCAAGATTGAGTTCTTATTCAATTTGTACGGATTTGTACCGTTACCCGTTAACCCAGCAGCCCTCAACTGCTGGACAGCTGCCTCTATTGGAATTTATTTCATATTATTGCCGCTCTTCGTTTGCTTCTTCTTCTTCTTGTTTTTGTTGTTGTTGTTTGCGTCACAAGTTGGCCTTGTTTTGGGCAACTCACAAAACTTCTTGGGTGGGTTACTCCAAAAGTGCTGCGGCCTCAGCTGCAGTTAACTTGCTGCCCTTCACCCTTTTCGCCAACCCCCGCCCCCCCACAGACCCCTGGACCCTAGCCCAGCTCATGGGCACGTCTGTTGTCTTGACTGCAGGCCTCTGCGTACGGCTCAAGTTGGCCCAAACAATTGACTTGGCAACTGGACACTGTACTATGGATAAAGTGTATATAATCATAGTCAAAATTAACCAAACTTATCTGATGTTCAGCAGAAAAAATTCTCAATCAATTTGCAATTTTAATTTTACTTAAAAAAATATACACCTAAATTGTAGGCTAAGAAATTAAAAAAATAAATATTTTTATTTACATTTTTATTATTATATTTTTTATTTACATATTTTGTAAAATTTTGAAAAGAAATAAAATTTGTCAAATGTGCATCAAAGATCATGTTAAAATGTTTCCCTATGTAATAACATGTATGTATTAAAAAACAATTTGTAATATTTTCAACACTTTTTTGTCCACTTTTGAAATTGTCCACGGTGCGTTGGGCTGACAATTGGCTGCCAGCAGCCCGCAAAAGTATGCTACAAATTTGTTGCCAGCACTTCTTCAAGTACTTCAGTACAGTGAACGCTCAATAATGCAAGCAGTTATGTTCAAAGCGAAATTTAAGATTGAGATCTTGAGCGAAGGCAGATCGATAGTCAATGATCACTGATAATTGACAATTGACTTGGTTGATAATGTTTTAAATTAAAAATGATGCATAAAAACTAAAAACAAAATATAAAGAAATTATCGATTGCACTGTTATCGATAACATAGCTATTGAAAACAAGGAGTAGACCACCATAGTTACTAAAGACAAAATGATCGATAACACATATTTCGATAACCTATTTAGTTAGTCGTATTAAAGGGAATGTTTGTAATTCGCAAACAGTTTAAGCTTTCGATAAACAACAGTTCCTGTTTACAATTTTTGCTTAATTAAGTTTATAGTTTAAAATTAAGAAAAAACATTAATAATTATTACTAAGGAAAGTTGTATATATATATATATATTTATTATAAGACATTTTCGTTAAGAACTTATCACTTTTTAAATTGGTTGTTTTTAGCGCGTTTTCACTGTGATTTGGCATGTAAATGCACACGAGCTGGAACTGACCATGACTTCGTGACGACTTCGACATGGACTTTCGACTGTAATACAAAGCCCTCAGGTGGCGGGGGGGTGGGCGTGGCTGACTGAAGGGGGCGGTGCACTGCAATGCAGCGCAATTTCTTGGTAAGTGTTTTATTTTGTTTGTTTCTGCCACACTTTTTTTTTTTTGTTGCTGTTCGTCAAATAATAGGGTATATTGTGCTGTTGCGCACAAGTTAATTTTTATTTTGGTTTTTTTTTGGCTTTTTTTTTGGTAATTGGCACATTTTTGGTTTTTATCGATGGGCGCACGCATTTTGGCTAAAATGAAATGCAACTAAAAAGGGCTTAATCAACTTTTGTTCTGGGCTGATTTTTGGCTGCCCTCCTCGCTTAATCCACTTGAACCACTTTTCAAGATGAGCTGGGCAGTTTTTTTTTGTTTTTGTTTGTTTTTTTGTGTTTTTTTACTCTGCCTCTTCTGCTGCCACTTGGACCAAATTTTTCTGCTGTTCTTTTGGATTGTTTGTTGTTGGCTTTTGGGGTTTTAGTTTTGGCCGCGCGCGACTCCAAATTGCCAACTTAGTTGTTATTTCTTGGCTGTCTGGCAGCTTGACGGCGCACAATGTGCTGGCCAGCACTGGCATGTGTGTGTGTGTGTGTGTGTGTGTGTGTGTGTGTGTGTGTGTGTGTGTGTGTGTGTGTGTGTTTGGGCCAATATTCTTGTGGCCGCAGCACTCTGATGGCTCTCACGTCACCACTTCTGCAAATTGCGGCAATAATGCAACAAAGGTTTCTTGGGAAACACACACAAAATTGCATGGCCCGCACAATGGTGTGAGAGGGGGGAGCTTTGTGCGGGTGTGTATGTGTGTGTGTGTGTGTTGTTGGCGACTTGAAGACGCCGTCAGTCACTTGCCGCTGCCTTTGCCTTTGCTTCTGCCTTTGCCCTTGCCTGCATTTTATATGCAATTCCGAGAATACCCTAACAAAGGGCATGCTCGAATTGGCATTAAGTTTGCCTAAAATTAAACAAAAATACAACTAAAAAATTTACGCTAGTTTTAAGTTAAATATAAGTAAAACAAATTTATCATTCATAATTTAATAAAAAAAAAAATCTAAATTATTTTGTAAATATTTATTGTATTTTAATAATTAATTTTATAGAATATAATTGAATATTTTATATTTAAAATGGTTTATTTTTTAAAATCGAAAATAAATAAATAAAATTATTTAATTGAATAAAAAAATCAAATAATTACAATATATTGTATATTTATTAATTAATATATTAATTTTATTTAGAAATTAATTTTAATTAATTTTATTTAGAAATTAATATATTAATTTTATTTATAACTCAAAAATTTGTATATTTTATTAGTTAATATATAATTAAAATGTATAAATAATATTTTATTTAAAACAAATTGCAAGTTACAATTTTGTACATAGATATTGATTTTTGAATTAATTAAATTTTTTTGATTTTTTTAAATTCATTATTCACAAATGTTTGGCAGAAAAAAATAATTTGAACATTAAAGGTCTGTATTTGAGCATAGGCAATAATAATTCATTAATAATTTGTAGTCTTTTTAAAATGTATTTATTTCATGATAGACTAGTAGATTCTCTGCTTTCATTTATATCTATATAATTTTCTTTTTAGAGTATTTCGATATTTGTTGGACTTTCCGCCATTTAATTTTTTCGCTGCTGTTTCGTGTTTTATTTTTATATATTTTTTTTGGCTGTTTTTGCTTTTGTTGCTGTTTACATTTTCAGTTTGCTGCTGTTGCGGTTTCCGCTTTGGTTTTCCATGTTGCAAGCAACATTTTTGTTTGTAATTTAGTTTGGAATGCCGCCGTTGCTGCTGCGGTTTTTCTAAGAAAAATCTTTGTTGGCCAACCTCTTAACGGTGTATGGGGAATTCGCGTAATTGCAACAACGCGAGCGCACGCTTGCTGTACTTACCTACCCCCCCATCCCTCCCTTCCTTTTTCCACCCTCGCGGATTTCCCCGCTGTGTGTCCTTTAAGTGACTGTTGACTGACGGCAGGCAGGCAAATCAACTGACAATGCAACTGATGCGCACTTTTCAGCCAAAAAACAGAAACTAAAATCCACAAATAAAAGAAACTGAAATTGAAATTGAAACAAAGGCTGCCACATTGCTCATACGCCGCATGGGCCCGCCAAACAATTGGCCGCAGTTATAACCTGACCAGTTAACACCTAATTCTGTCTGTATTTCTGTTATAAAATGTTAAATAAATGACCGGAAAAATTCAAATTCATAAAAGCGCTCAAGGGCAATTTCTGTTTTATTTAACATTTATATAAATATTCTTAATTGGTATATGATTTATTTAACTACTGGTATTTTAAATTGTATTCTTAAAGTAAATTATAAGCCTATTGAAATAATTATCATAATGTTTATTAATAAAATAAATTACTGAGAATTCAATAGGGCATATTTCTTTTAATTAGTTTCATAAATGTTATCAACATAATTATAATTTTTGCTTTTTTGTTATTATTTTCATTATTTGTGCTAGAGACTTGAAACTAGGAATATATATTCGTGTATAGGCGGGTCGGCTAAAGTGATAATTTTTCTTACCTGCCCACACTGGGGGCGTGACAAATTGATAAAATCTAACTACCTCAGTTTTAAATCTAGATACATGAACATTTTTTGCTAATTAATATATTTTTACAAAATTTCATTAATATTATTATTGTTATTACTATTATTATTATTATTTTTGTTATTACTATTATTATTATTATTATTATTATTATTATTATTATTATTATTATTATTATTATTATTATTATTATTATTATTATTATTATTATTATTATTAT
>SCDY01000678.1:0-50262 GCA_004143825.1 Drosophila micromelanica | reverse complement strand
AAACTTATGGATGTTTGAAATATGAGACCTATGGGTCGGAAAGCTTTACATGTCCAAATTTTTCCCAATTTTGACATGATTTTTGACAAAAAATTTGACTCTCTCAGAATCATGTTAAATGTTGTTTTTTATACTATTTGTGGCCAGTAAAATCGATTAAAAATGCAAACTCGCAATATTAAATTTTGAAAAATTTTTTTTTTCGAAAATATACAAGGGGGGGGTACATGCTTTTTTTTCGAAAAAATTAAAAGAAATTTTATTTTTAAAAATGGATATATTTTAAATGCAGAATGAATTTAAATGAAAAACCATGATCAAAATGCCTTCGAACATGCAAATCGGTTCAGTTTTGACAAACCTATGGATGTTTGAAATATGAGACCTATGGGTCCAAAAGCTTTGCGATTTATGGTGTGTCGACATGTGATCGAATTGCCAGCATCTAAGTGGGCGTGATCTTTTTTTATATCAAATATTCTCGCTTGTCTTGAACTAGTCTATAAAGAAATATGTTGTCTATAATATCGGTGTTCCTTTGCTGATTCCTCTAACGGGGTATTTATATCCTCCCCTTGCAGCTCTAATGCAGACGCGCTGGTCGATTATCAAGCAGCGCTACGTGGATGAGCTGCAGAAGGAGCGGCACGCCCAGTATGCCCAGCAGGGATTCCGTTCCAATTGGGAGCACTTCGAGCGCATGTCCTTTATGCGCGATATGCTGCTGCGGAAGGTGGACGAGCGCGAACAGACACGCGAGCACATCCAGGAGATGGTCAGTGAGCAGCAGCAGCAGCAGCAGCAGCAGCACCAACATCAGCATCAGCATCAGCATCAACAACAGCAGCAGCAGCATCAGGCCCAATCCCATGCACAGCATTTGCAGCTTTATCGGCCACCTGGTCTGGCCGAGCACGCCCAGGACATGCCCATCGGTTTGGTGCAGCAGCAATTGGCGCACCACGGCGCCCACCCGTCGCTGGCCATGCACTCGCATCCTCATCATCCCCATTCCCACCATCAAAATCACAATCATAATCATCATCCGCATCAGGTGCCTGCGAGCGGTCGGCGACGCGTGAAGCACGAATCGGATCTGGAGTGGGATCCCTTCGAGATGATTCTGCATGTCCAGGGCAATGGCGAGCCGGCGGCCAACTGAAGCAAGACTGAGTCCACTGTGAGCTAAACCGAGAGAGAACCGGAGAAAATGAGAGGGAGCAAGCGAGCGAGAGAGAGAAAGAGACAGCTTAGGTCTACTATATATATATACATATATACAACATATATCGCCAGATGTAAAACTAACTACATTACAAACCAATTTATATTTCCAATTTTCCACTTTGCAATCAAATAAACATCACATAAAATAAACACGCAGCATATTTGCAATGGGGCATTCCGAAAACGTCTGCACGGATTAATTGGTATAATGTGTACAAAAACAATATTAATGTATTATGATTTTTATGAGTTTGATTTTAGTACGTTCTCGCTTTTAAAATCTCACCTAAACCGCTTATGTTTCTATAAGTTTCTTGGAATGTGGTGCTATAAATAAATTCATGTAAATTTTTTTTTTGCGCAATGTGTGCAACATTTGTCGATTGCCAAAATCAGAAACATGTTTTGCCTGCCAACCCAGCTCCACCCCGCCCCCTCTTTTTAGTTAGACTTCCCTCTGCTCCTCTGACTTGCATTTAGCTCACCTTTCCCACGGACTCGTAAGTTGTGTAAAATTTCCACTTTTGTGTTTTTGGGCCTCGGTTAAGTCGAGTCGAGTTGAGTTTTCGTTGGCTGTGGGCCATGCCACGCGTAATTCCAATCACGTGCCGCACAGCAGCAAAACTTTTCAAACTGTAAAGCGTTTATCAAAAGATACACCCCGTCCGTCGACTCTCTTCTTCTTCATGTTGTTTGTTGGGGCTCCTCCACATCCGCTGAGGCACTCATCAGGCGCACATAATTGGTTGGCTTGTCAGGCGAAGGATTCCACACGATTCGCATCCATTTGGCTACAGCTTCAGCGGGGGTGTAGGTGTGTATGTGGAATGGGAGGGGGTGGGGCATTCTCGGTATCTTCAATAATAAATGCATTTCACTGTCGAATTTGCCGCATTCTGCACAACACACGTGCCTTAAATAATTCACATCGCATTTAGCGGCGTTTTTGCCAAGCTCTAATGGCCCCAGCGATTTGCGGGGTAGCTGCTGGCGGGAGAGGGGGCGTCTGATTGGGCTGGGTTAGTGGTTGAGGCGGGTGGGCGTGGCACACAGCCAGGTAAGTGGAAAGTAGTTGGCTACGTTTTTAGTTCTAGGCGAAAATTTGCCTAAAAACCCAAAGTAGTTTGCTCCAACTTTTATGCTCGGTGCATTTATCAACGACAGACCTCCCCTCCCCCCTCCCCACTCCCTCTCTCTAAAAAACACTACAGCAGCCCATTGCCAGGAGCTAAAAACTGAACTGGGAGTGGGAGGAAATAGCTAAAGCGTTGGCTGCCGTGTAAAAGTTTCTCCTAGACTCTATATTTGTGTGTGTGTTTCGGATGATGGAGCGTTATTTAAATGGTTTTCGGATGCGTGCGTGAGAAAATGTTAGTAAATGTTACGTTTTCTCAACAAATCAAGAGCAAAGGCCAACACAAAAATAAATCGGGCTTTCAGGTGTTAAATATTTCACTTTTCATTTGAGTTACATTTTAAAAGAATTTTTGGGGACTAGGCATAATTCAAGCTTTTATCAAGAAGAATATATAACACAAGACGTTAAGGTATGATAAAAAAATACAATAATTCAGTTTATAGTTTAAAATGCTAATATACCCACTATACTGAAGGTAGGCTTATGTACTGGTATTGTGGATATTTCAATATTGAGAATAAAAATGAAAATGTTGTATATTGTGTTTCGAACTTTTCAATTATTATCTTTTAGGGTTTCTTAATTTTTCTAATCAGAAACTGTATACCATATTGTGCTAAGTTTTCAAGTTAAAACTCTGTTAAATATAACAAATTAAAAAAAAAATTGTCTGCAAACTTTACAAAGTCTCTTGTATATATATATATATATATATAAAACATACGTGACGGAAATATTAGATGTATAATATACACTACATTTTTTGTTGTTTTTATGTTATCCGTAAACTTACGATGTTTTACAATAAATTTCCTTGTTATTAATTTTTTTATTAAAAATTTTTTTTTTTTTTTTATTTTAATATATTAAAAACTTCCTAGTTGATAAACTCTGTAAAATATTACCATATTTATTTTCCGAAAAAATTCTCAATGCATGAAAATAAATTGTTATTTCTTGCTTAAACAAAAATTATTGCTTTAGAACTAACTACTTTTGTTTTTTTTTTCAGTGTTACATCACATTAAAATTCAAATATGTGCATATCCTTAAAATGTAAATAAAAAAGTAATAACAAAACCAGAAGCAATTTTTTAATATATTAGATATATATATATATTATATGTTATCCTTAAGTTATATTTACAAATGTTCAAAACGTAGTTCCAGGCAAAATATGTGTAACAGCTGTGCAAACTTTTCACGCCCCTTTTGATCTCATCAAATATAATGCAATAACATGAAATTTGCATTTTATGCAAGAGAGCTCGAAAGCTCGAAAGCTGTCTTATATTCTCACTAACATTTCTCTGTGGGTGTCCTAATTGCTTTCGAGTGCGAACGTGCCGCAAGTGAAAACTTTGCATGCCTAAATGCTTGCTAGGAGTTTTCTTTCCGCAGGAAACCCATGAGCACATTCTAGCACAACATCATTTCACAATGCACACACACACACTTGCACACACTCGCACACACACACACACATGATAAGACTGCTTATGTGAATTATCGCACATTTTCTGGTATTGCGAGCGAATCTGTTGCCATCCACGCGCTTCACGTGCCTGAAAAACTAGAAAACTTGTCCAAAAGTGCGCGCTACTCATATCTTTTAAGCGGACGAACGGACAGACAGGGAAAACTTTTAAATTTACTTTTGCCAAGAGTTTTTCCGGCCCGTGGCTGTGCCACGCCCACATGCCCATGCATATTCATTTCAAAAATCCACGCACACATAAACATACACTCACGTGTTTAAGTTTTCTTTTAAAAGTTCTCCCTCCCCTGGTTGGGGGCGTTCCCCAGGCTGAGAAACTGTTTCGGTTTTAGATTCGGCTGGCAACGTTTAATAGAGCTTCCAAAAAATTTGTGTGGGCTCCTTTAAGGTTGCATCGCTTGTTGGCAAACGCCGTGTTACATGTGCTACAAATTGCTCCCCGAACCCCCCCACCCCCCGAGTGCCTCAAGGCAAGCAACCGGCGCAAACAGCGCCACGAGGCCCACGAACCCCAAACCAAGCCCTGAGGCAAAGCCAAGCCAATTCCAATTCCCCCAGCTGCCAGACAACAAGCTTTTTTTGGGGCTCTATCTATGTCTATGCCTATGCCTATATTTTCTATATACTGGCCACAGTGGGGCCAAAAACTTACTTGGAAAATAAAAAACTTTTTTGCAAAATAACTTTAAAAAACAAAAATTAAATTTTGATATTATTTGATGTTATAAAAGAAAGAATAAAGAAAAAAAATGTATACCAAGTATTTGAACAGATATGTCAAGATTTTACCTTTATATATACAATTATATTTTTAATTCAATAAAAGAAATTTAAATAAAATTAATTTATTACTATTTAAGCGAACAAAATGAATTGGAATTCAATTTAAAATTTTTTAATTAAAAGAAATTACAAATAAGGTTGGAACAAGAAAATCATTAACCTTTTTGTAAGGGTTGCATTGTAAATATTAATTTTAATTTCTTAGATAAACAAATAGGATTATTAGTTTACGGCAAAATATCTTATTCATTTATACACGTAAAAATATTTTCAATGAAAAAGATCATTTTTACTATAAATATAATTTCTTTTTATTTATTTTATTCTTTAAATTTCTTTTTAAATTGCTTGTTAATTTAAATAAGATAGACTGTTCCCATGGCATTAATTTCCTGTATCCTGCTCTTGGCTGTCTGTCCGCAACATTAACAACAAGAACATATATATTTTTGGCTCGTTATAAGAAACATTTATTTCTGTTTATTTGTGAAAACAACCCATTTGAATAAGAGTTTAGCCCAAGTTTATTGAATTCCGGCAACCCTTCTCAAAAGTATAACAAATAGCCCGCGGCCAACTCAGTTTTGTGTGCAAAGCTTTGTCCATTTATTCCACAGTGCAACTGACAGCGTCTTTTGGCTAACAGGACACGACTGATGGGGCAGGTGGGAGGTTGGGGGGTGGGCGCATTGGGAAATTGTTTGCTGTAAAATGTTGCGCCACGTATCCTGCAGCAATTCGTAAACTAATTCTACATACGTGCCCCTGTCAGCTTGGTCGCGCCCCGCCCTGCCCCGCCCCGATCCCCTCCAGAGCTGCCGTGTGTGCGTCATGTTTTGATTGCGTTTGCCGACGTCGTGTACACGGATGGATTCCAGCGGGGGGGCGGGGCACATTCTTCCTTTTTTTGCTAATAAATAATTGCATTTTCACCTCAAGAACCCACTGACAGATGGCCAAAGGAAAGGCGGACGGACGGGCGGACGGAGTTGAGCAGTCGGGGACACAATTCAATTTGGACGCGTATCCGTTTTGGCAGCTACGCTAGAGGCTAATAAGAGGGGGGTGGTTGGGGCACAGTAAGGGGCGGGGGGTCCTGCCAGTGCTTGTTTTGTAATTCCATTTCTGATTTCATATTTAGCTGTCAGTGCGAAATGATTCAATTTCGCAGATTTTGTTGTGCAGCAAACAATTTGCATGTCAAAAATATGAAAATAAAATATCTGACGAATACAGTGGCATTTGCAACAATTTGATGTGTGTTGCAACCATGTTGGCCATTTAAAACTTTTTAAATTAAATATGTATTAGATTACATTTAATATTTCGTTTCAGTTTTTGTTTTACAACTCATACCCAAATAGTTGAAATAATTTCATAGTCAAAAATATGAAAAGTAAATAAAGTACACAAAAATTGAACAAAAGTTTTAAATATTATCTGAAATGTAATATTATAAATAAAATTTTTTAATTGAACAAGAGCTGGGCAAGCAAAAATAAATAACTAAGCTAATTAAGTTTAAAATTCGTCAATACTGATATGAAATGTAAAAATGCAAGAAATTTTTTATTATTACAATGAATGTTAAAGAAAGAAATTTAACGAAATTAAATTGCAGGAATATGTTTACATAAAAATATAAAATTTATTTGAAAACATTTTTTAGTTTAATTTTTATGGCTTTTTTTGAGAATCCCATTTGTAAAACTTTTTTATAATACTTTTTCAATTTATTTATATTAAAGTTTGTTTTATTTTATAGTTGTTATAATGAATTCTTCATCTTAAAATACGTAACCTAATTATAATATTATTGGCCTTCAACTTAAGACATAAAATACATCCGCTTGGGACTCGAACCCGGATCCTGGTTGTTCAGTTGCCCGTCCAACTGGGGTATCTTAGATACGTTATCCCATGAAAAAGTTATATTTTGTAGTTACTTACAATACGCTATTATGCCCGTATTAACATGAACAATTTTGTAGACACAATGAGAAACGATTTAAAGGAATTTATGTTGCATTCAAACAGCATGTGAATTCCTTTCAGTGTAAGTCGTAAAGGCATTTTAAGTACCCGGCTAATTTCGACTACCCAAAACGATTTCCATGCAAATCCGAAGATGCACGTTGCACAGTCTTAAGTAGTTTCAGAGGGGGATGCGAGGAAGTTGTGTGTGAGTCTGTCTGGTTGCCGGTTTGCGAGATCCTTGAAATCGTTAATGCCGGAAGTGTCCTTCGTGCCGGCATAAAACGTTGCGACATTTTTATGGCCCAAACGAGTGTCAGACAGACGACTTAAAGCGCTGCTCGAAATTTATGAATGAATTCGAGGGTAGTTAGGTGCCAGTTAGGCACCAGACACCAAGAGCCAGGCACCTCGCTCAGGTAGAGCTCATAACTCAGCCTCTGTCTAATTTCTTTTGGCCAAATTACAGAGTCGCATCCTTCTTAAATTCTTGAAAATTTATGGTGCAACGTGCGGAAAATGTTGCAGCTAATCCCGAATGAATGAATTGCCCACTTGAATGCCGAATTTCAGCTAACAGCAATTTTTATTCCTTGACAGCAAATGCCAAACTATTAATATGCATGTCTCTATCAATATGCCAAAGAATTACACAGAAGTTTCAGCTCAAGGATATATAAGGATAGTTTTTATTTGAGTTTTATTATGGCAAACAGGTAGAAATTTATGTCTGTCCACCGTATAGAAAATCTTGTTTTATACAATATTATTGTTATGATTAAATAAAATGAAAAAAGTAAATGAAAAATAAATATCGAAAGAAAAAGTTTTTTGTATGCTTAAAAATAAAATTAGTTTTAGATTTTTTCTAAAATTGTGTTTTAATTGGTCTGAATTTCATAATTGTTGATTGATTCATGGATCAAATGGAAGTACAACGTTTATATTAAATAGTATTTAAGAAATTTCAGAAATTTAAAACAAACCCTTTTCTTTAAAATATTTAAAAAATATTTACTATTTTTGTGATAAATGTAGTGTGGAAAAACTGCAAATGTTTTTTATATTAAAAAATTAATACTAAATTTTTTTATATATATTTACAATCTCAACTCCGTTAGTTATGAAAACGTTGAGCTAACAGTAAATTGCGAATTCTAAGACAACTTTATCCAAATTTAAGAACTTTGCTTATGTAATTTTTCCCTCGACATGAGGATGTCAAATGAATATTAATGGAAGTAAAAGTAAAAAAATTCGGGTTAAGAGAGCTGGCCTGGGACTTAACCGGTATTTTTTCTCAAAATTTATATCAATAAAGTTATTAATGTCAACAATATACAAAAACTTGTATTTCTAAGATCGACAATTTTATAGAGAAATTGACTGTCATTTCTTTAGGCTGATCAACATATCAACAATCAGTTTATAACTTTTCGTTCGCCCATTTTCAATTTAATGCAGGGTATAAAACTTGTAAGATTCGTTTTTTGAGCTGTCCTAGGCCACATTTATTTTTGCCTTTGGCAATGGGTCGCTCGACTTGATGGTTTCTTTCTGTTTATTTGGTCCGTCATTATATTGTGTAAATATTGACGCTCTTGTCATGCCCAGTAGCACTCAACGTTAATTGATTTCGAATTGGAAGCCACTTTCAATGTTATTATAACAAACTCCTCGAATCCGTATCCCACACAATGCCACACGCTGGCAACACACCTCGGCAATTGCATAAACAAACAGGCGACAGAAAGCACTCACAAATACACTCACATTCACATTCAATTACCATAGATACGCAAAGCGACGTCCAGCCAAGTGTCCACTTTGCGTCGCCCAAGCCCTTCAACTATATCAATCTTTTACTCGATGTATGCACAAATATACAAATATATAATATACTTTATTATTTGCTTCCCTTTTTGACTCAGTTATATTTGTATTTTGCCTTTTAGGATTAATACTCACACAAACAGGAATTATATTCAGTAATCAATTTACGCGTAATATAATCTGGTTTTATTT
Source organism: Drosophila micromelanica (assembly GCA_004143825.1). Classification (NCBI taxonomy): domain Eukaryota; kingdom Metazoa; phylum Arthropoda; class Insecta; order Diptera; family Drosophilidae; genus Drosophila; species Drosophila micromelanica. The sequence goes on along the minus strand of SCDY01000678.1, from coordinate 41,617 downwards.
TTAACAAAATCTTCTTGAAGATATGAGCTAAGAAAATACTTAGAGTTAATTTTAAACGGAGTAAAAATATATTGAAAAACATTTTCCCACTCTTATCAACGTAATTTAAGTAATTATTTACAAACTTCATTTTTTATCTTTATACATTTTTAAAAATCTCCTGAATATAATAAATGCTTGCAAAAAGCAACGTATCGAAATATTTTAGATATATAAATATAATTATATAAACAAATAAATATAAATTAAATTTCACAAAAAACTCGTTCTAGAAATTGCAATCCAAAATTTAGACATATATTTAAATCATTTAAAAAGTTTTAAAAGTGTTTTTAATTTAATAAATTTCTGTTTAAATTTGTAAAAATACAAGATAATAAGATTTTTATAGATTAGATATGAAATGATAGAAATTAATTTGTATGCATTTTGTAGATGTTGGCTATAAAGACGCAAGTCTGAATTATCAGGTAAGAGTGAATTAAACGCAAACAAATAAAAGTAGAAGCGACCACTTGTAAATATGTGCAGATAGATTTAAAAATACAGCTATAGATACAGCTACAGATACATCTACAGATACAGCTACAGATACAGATAGCAATAAATAGGTTCATAAATATTTGTTTCTATTTTCACATTGCGCTTATCAATGTGCAAACAGTTAAACCATGGCCCACACCTCGCCTCTGGGATTGGGTTTGGCTCTGTTTCTATTTCAGTTTCAGTTTCTGGTTCTGGTTTTTGGTGCTGTTTGTGGTTTCTGGTGCTGTGTTTGTTTACGGTGTCTGGCTGGGATTTATCTTATCTTCTAGTTCGGCACAGGCCTCATTCTGCCTCATTTTATTTGCCACCTTTTTTAATGCCCTGCAATCATTAAGAGTTTATTTTTATACATACATGTGTATGCAGTTTTGCAGGGTATCTCATAGTCGAGTCGCTGCCTTCGTTGTTCCAGCTATGCTTGTTTGCTCAATTAATACGAACTTTAATTGAAAAACAATGCAATTAACTAAATCAGTTAAGCGCGTCGCTTTCCTGGCGCCCAGATAAATACATACGTTGGCCTAGAACTAACTCAGAGGTCCCGCTTCCAATACGGTCCAAAAGATACCTGCACAAGGCGAACAACGAATCAGAAATGCTCTTACTTTAGGGTAGACATAACATTTATGCTTTATTCTTAAATTTTTTGACATACAACAAATTATACGAATAATTTTATTGATTTGTTTATTATTAAAATATGTAGGTGTAAGCCATAAAAAATACAATAAATATTTTTAAAAATTAATAAAATTATAGGAGATACAAGAATTTATCTTGTGGTTTACTCGCTCCGAAAACTTCAATTAATAAACCTAGTTCCAAACGCAAAAGAGGTTATCCTCAACGAAAAGATAGAGCAATTCAAGTCGGCTTATGTATTTTTTTTATCAACAAACCAAATTTTATGCCGTGGTTTAGGATGCAGTTATATTTTATTTTTAAGAAATAATTTTTATTTTTTAAGATATAAACGTAAAAAAAAAGATAGTGAAATAAAATTCGGTTTATTTTTTTTCTTATCAAAAACTGAATTTACACTATATATAATATATATAACTATATAATTGGCTTCAAAAACTCTTCCCTGAAAGGTCTAACATATGGCCCGATAAAGTTGTGATGCCCGAATTCAATTATGAGGCATTTACAGATACACTGTTTGTACGTATTCTTCTTCTTCTCGCTAAACGCACATGTACTTTAGCTGTTGCTGCTGCTGTTGCTGTTGCTGCTGATGATGTTGTTGTTGGCTATTTGCTTTCAGTGTTTTTATCTAAATTACTTTTAATCGCCATTTAATGTTTTTGTTTTTCTTGTTTTTTCCAGTTTCATGTTTTATGGCCGCGTCTTTTGGATGGTTTCTAATCTAATTGCAAAATGTGAGCACCCAACGAATGCACACACACACACTCTCACACACACATGCTGGGCTGTTTGTGTACATTTAGAGGCTCCTCCAAAAAGTGCCCCTCTCTGGCCCTGGAGCTCCAAATAGATTGCGCGCTATCTCAAAAAAAGTTGCTTCGTTCTGCAAATTGTATAAACAATTATAAACAAACAAGCGAAAGCTTTTTTATCATGGCCTAATTTTTGTTTTTTGCTTTTTTTGTTTTTGTAGATATCATTTGAAAATCCCGACAAAATAACAACAATAATTAGCTTACCTCCTGTCCCTCGTCCCTCGTCCGGCGTGTCCAGTTTGACGTGTGCCAAAAGATACATTTTATATATGTATATTTTTTGACTGTAAACAAAGTCATCCGTTATGTGCGTAAGTCCTCTTCCCGGCGTCTAAAATTTGCTAGCTACTTTTTCAGTTTCGTTGACGTATTCGCTGACGCTGCTACCAATTTTGTAAATGGCCCAAAAGCATTCGAACATTTTACACATCCGTTGACCAAATAATAATAAATACGTCAAAGGAATATATGTAGCTGCAAAATGTTTTTATTCAAATGAAATTGTGTTAAGAAACATTTCATTTATTTATCACTATCGAAAATAATATAACATTTAATATTCAATATTGGTATTTTATTTTCTTTAGATTAAAAATCTTTCAAAATTAAAATATAAAAAAAATAAATAAATATAAAAATATCGAAAACTTTTAATGAATAAAAAATAATGCAAAGCATTAAAAAATTGTACGTAAAATTAAAATATAAAATAATAAATAAATTAAATAAAATAATAAAATATTGAATAAAAACAATAATTTTTGTTGAATATCAAATTTTCCAAAGCTTAATTTAGCTAGTTTCACTTTTAGCCCAGTTTACGATATAGTTTTTTTTTTTCTGAAATCAATGGGTAGCATGTAGCTTATTAATTTACAGGCTACCCAAAACTGTTCCCAAGACATCCAACAACAACAACAACAACATTGGACTCCGCTGTTTGGTTAGCTAATCCAAAAGCTGGTTTACAAACCAGGCGCCAAACATGGCGTACGAATTAATTGTCTTGTTGTCTGTGTATTTAAATTTTCAAGAGCCAAATTATTATTGTGTTGTTTTTTTTTTCATTTTTATTATAAGGTTGCAAGCCCAACAAACAAAAATACAAATACAAAATTAACATACGCCCCGATCCGAACGTGAGGCAAAACAAAAAACCGTTTGTTGTTATTCTTGTGACATCACCAGCAACAACAACAACAACAACAACAACAACAACAACAACAAAACACTTCAAAACAAAACAGAAGCCAGGGCTGGACATGACATGCTGCCCTGCTGACAGAGCAAAGCGTTAAAGAAAGAGAGAAAGGAAGATGCTACCAAAGCCTTAGTCAGAGATTTTATTTTACCTACTTTCCAGTTTCCATTGGCTAACATTTCGAACATACAAAATGAATTCAGAATACCCTTTCATCAATTCGCTTCCATCATCTCAATCGCATATCGTGGCCTTAGACCCCGCCGCCGCCCACGACCCGGCCACAAACCCCAAATCGACTGCAAATAGGCGCAGCTGTGGAATCGATGTGTGTGTGTTTTTTAGATATATGTATGTAAGTTGGCTGCGGGTGTGCGGGTATTAAAATGTAAATTAGTTGGCATGAAGCAGCAGCAATAAACAGCAAACGAAACAAAAACAATGGCGAAATGCATAAAATAACAAAAGCAAAGACAATGTGTTGAGTGAGTTAAGCAAATCGAATGAGAGTTAACTAGTGTAATGCATAAAATAAACAGACTGTAAGATACCACGTACCATAAATAAAACCAAGCATTAAAAATGTAAAAACACAATTAATTTAGAGTTAGTATTAGTTTCAGAAGGAACTGTCTTTAATTTATATTTTATAATTTAACTTAGGTGTAAAACAAAAACTCCCCATTTCATGTATTACACACAAATCACATTATTAGCGCTACTGTCGTTGTTTCTGCTGGTTCGTCTGTTCCAGCTGCAAAGCACCCATTCCAATTTCCATTTACTATACCCATTCCAATTTCCAATTCATTTCAAAATTGAATGCCAGTGTTGACGTTGTTGTTTTTGTATCATGCGTTGGGCGAGTGCTTGCGGCTGCGACTGCGGCTGCCACTATGTAAAGCTTTGGCTGCCATAAGCTATGTAAAGCTTTGGGAAGCTTCAACAGATCGTTGCGACGCCAGCGGCGCGAAAAAAAACAATGGACGGGCACTCATCAAGTGGGCCGCCAATGGCGGACTGCGACGCGGCGTCGCTGCCAACGCGTAGGAGGTGTTGGCGCGTGTGTCAGCATATTGAATAGGTCGACCCCCAGCTTTGGGCATGACAGCAACAACAACAACAATAACAGCGAGCCGAAGAATAAGCAGAAACAGAAGAGAGACAGCAGACAGCGCGATCTGTTTGCAGGCGCAAGACGAAAACGAACAGCGATAAATGACAGCCGGCAACCTCTCACACTTCAATACCCGACTGTGTCTCCTTCTCCCTCTCCCACTCGCTCGGTCTATGCCTTTTGTCCATTCGTCTCTGCCGGGCGTGACGAATTTAGCGAGCGCACACATATTGCGTCGCTTTATGTTTTGTTTATAATTTCATCTAATATGCATACACGAGCTTGCAAACAACAAGACACAAACAACTGTAGAGGTTGTTGAATCTTGAATACCCTAACAAAAGTTTTTTGTAAGCGAAATGTGCCATATTGTAAACTGTTTTAGCAGCATACTGATAAACATATTTAAACATATTTTTATTTTCATTTCTTTTTTCAATAATTAAATTTTTTAAAATTATATAAAATAATTATTATTATAAATTAAATAAAATTATTAAAAGTCCGTTCAGTATTAAGTGATATAGTATAAGATATTATCCCCTTAACTCTGCTTAAATAGGGTTGAAAATAGTTGTTATATACAGTTATAATACCCCCAGCAAGGGTACAAATAAAACACAAATCCCTCTTATGCATACATACAGATATAATATACAACACATAAGTGGATAGCTATATGTTGTACCCAACAATATGGCCCACGCTGCTATTAGTGGGTCCCCCGTCCCCGGCCTAAAATCTATGGGGTTCTATTTGTAAACAAAACGCGACGCAGACGCCGCTTGAATTTGAATTTTTGCCGAGTTCGGGTTGGACGCGATTTCAAAATCGCTTTCAAAGTCGCTTCAGCTTTGGACACCACACCCAATTGCGATTTTCGAAGTCAGCCCACTCCGTTTCTCTAGCATTCATAATAATATTGTTGAATACTCGTATTTGTCATATTTATCATAAATTGGATTTTATTTAATGTGTTTGATTTTATATTGCGTTTTCTTTTTTTTTTTCAGTTTGTTTCATTTGCATTTGAACTTTGTTTGCTTTTAATTAGCCATATTTAAGTTTTGAATTTTTATTTTGTTTTGCTTAAAGCAACAGCAAACAAAATAGGCCATTAAACTGGCGCCAACTTTTTTATAAAACCCAAAAATAGACATTTGATTTAAGGTTACCTTCTTCGTGTTTGGCACGTGCAAGGGATCCTACATATAGTGTTTTTTTTAGACTCGATCGATTAGAAAATTTAGATAGATCTATCAGAAAATACATATTATAATTTGCTCATTTGACTATATTATAACTAGTTGTATATTGTAAAATCAAATGTTTACGATTGCGGTACTTAATTAATATCCATAAGCTCGTTTGCAATTCGCAACTGGTTAACGCCTAGACAAACTTATCATCAATAGCATCTATGGATATGCATATATTGGAAAATTACAGAATCGAAAAATATATTGTTATTTTGTTTCTTCTTCTTTGTTTCTAAGCATTTGTATTCAGTTATTTTGCTCATTCATTCATTGATTCATTTGCTCATTCATATCGTGTTGTTTATTTTCCAAAAACCAAATGTGTTTTTTGTATTTTTTCTTTATGTTCAACTTTATTTATTTATGCAAAATTTGTTTTGCTTGCAAGTTCGAAATACACCAGTGCAAAAATGTTGGTTACATTTGGGGTATTAAGCTTAAAAATAAAATTACAGCATATCACAAATTAATGCATATTTTAATTATTTCGACTCCAAATCAATTTTCCTGCAAGATTGAATTTTCTGAGGTTTGTTGCACTAACATTTTTCTTTCGCCCACTGCACGTCAATATGAAGCTGCCGAAAGTGTGCCAAATCTATTAAATTTCAACTGTTGATAAACTAGCAACAAAAAAGAGAGTAACAAAAACAGAAAGAAAAAAACTGAAATAAAGAAAAACAACACACAAATTGCGCTTTATTTAAGTACAAAAATAACTAGACGTGGCGAGCGCACAAAAGAGGGAAATTTAGTTGGGAAATAAATTTAAAATCGCACTAAAATAATTTGCATTTGTCGGTGATTTGGCTAAATTCGCCCATTGTTGGGGGGCGCCACGCCTGCGGCAGGGGGCAACCGTTCCTTGGGGCAGCATGTGTGTATCTTGCGGGGGGTGGGACTTCATTGAATGCCCCAAATCAAATTTGCCCGCGGTGAAATTTTGTTTACCCATCGCCGTCCAACAAATTTTGCGTCGTCAAATCAAAAGAAAGCGCGCATTTGTTTTGTTGTTTTCTTATTGATTGCCGTCATTAAAATAAGTTAAGAAAATACTATTTTTAAGAACTAATAAATAAGAATAAAAAACTGGCGACCTATTTGCAGCTCATGGCAATCTAACATAAACCGTTTACTAAAATTAGATTTAAGATATAAGTACATTAGTATTCCTTACTATTTAAATAATTATTTAATTTATTATAAAATATATTGAGCTATTTACTATATCCCAAACAACAGAAGGAACAGATCAAGAACATTTTATTTAAATTCAAAAATTTTTTTTCATTTTAGCAAAATTATTCAAGGTTAATTTTTCTTAACTTAGTTTGGTTTCTGGTTAAAAACTAAAAGATACAACTTTATAAAGTTTATTTATTTATTCTTTGTTAATTTCGTTTTTGGATACCATTTTAGATGCGGTTTATTTTTGCATTTCTAATTATTAGATATTGCATCTAGTCTCTATTTCGGTTCCAACCCACGGAAGTCTCCACAATGCGGTGGGTGGCCTTAAATTCGCGTATTTCTATCTATTTTTGGCGCAATAAAAATCGCTTTTCACACATTTGACATTTGTGTGCAAAATTATTTCAAAATTTGTTTACAACTTATGGTAGGCAATTGTTGTTGGCACAATGCACAAAACGGGAAGTGTTTCAATTTTATTTGGAGGTCGATTAAAATAACTATGCTATGATTAACAAAAATGCTAAAGAAATTGAATTAAAGTGTAATTAAAAACTGGAAAAAAAATTTAAAAATATATATCTGTTGATAAATTAATTAACGCTGCGAAAAAAAAAAAACAAATTCTTCTTAAAATGAAAATAAAAAAAATATATTAAAATTTTATGTTTATTCAACATGAAAAGCAGAAGGTAAAGCATAAATATTTCAAAATAGTGTACAGGTAAGCTGACTGGCTCAAGGTCAAATTTTGGTTAAATTAGCCAACAACAAAAATACAGTTTGGGTGCATAGCTATTTCAAGTACTTCCCGGTTCAATCATCAGCAGACTTTGTAAAAAATTATGTTTTTCTAAGTGATGATAGGTTAAAGAAAAAAAATATTTATATTTATTTTAAAACTGGAAACTCAAAATAATTATAATCAAATTATAATGAAAAGATGTTTACCTAAGGTAATGCCAAAAAATAAACAATAAAACATAGATAAATACTTATTTCCTAACATACATCAAATTGATATATCTTAAGATTCTTGAAGACAGATATTGATGACTCTCAAATAGATATGTAATCGCTCTTATTGTTTGCAGATAGATGAGCTGAATTAACAGGAAACGTTGTTGATTTGTTGATGATTGATCACAGAGAGAGAGATCGGATCAGAGATCTTCCCTCGCTTGCAAATCAGAGCAGCAATTGTGCGATTTGCTCATCTCCAATTTCATTGCACATTTCCTGTTGTCTATTTTGAAGTTCTGTTCTAAACATCAATAGCATCCCAGTTTAACCCAAAAGCGATCGCAGAGATAGCTCAAAATTGGCTGAATGCATTCGGATCACAAAATGTGCAAGCCCACAAAAAAAAGAGATAATAACCCAACCCCAAAGTAAATGAAAAATTGGGATTGGGCTGGGAAGAAGAAGAATACAAAAAATTAGAACGTCTTTCGCTTAGGTCACAAGTGTTTGGCAACCTGATCAAGGGCTTATCTCGCCGATCGACAGTCAGGGCCAGAGTCAGGGCATTTGTCATGGGGATCAGCCAAAAAGGGAAAAGGGCCTTAACAAGCGATTGCATTGTTGTCATAAATTACACTTCAATTGTTGGCCTGCCAGCGAGCTGTTTGGGACCTGCCCAGGCAACGGGAATTCGATTGGTATTGCGAGTATAGAGTATAGAGATTGGGTTTGCAATCATCGTATTTTCTCATTTTTTTAATTTACAAGTCCCAAAAGACTCTGTGGACTGTGTGGAAAAGTGTCAAAAATATCAAATGTCCCTTTTGTGCACAGGTCCTTTTGCAGGCGATTTGTTCACGCTCGCCTGCCTTTCAATAGGCCAAGAGGATCAGCTAGGAATAGGACATGCTACCTGCCAGGCATAATTAATTTAATCATTGCTCATTGCACACACAACAAAAAAAGAAAACGGAGCTGAAAAGCAGTCAGAAGGGCCTGGGCCAAGAGGCACAAGTGTACCCATTGTCTGCCTATCTCCAGTTGCCAGCCGAGGCAGCCTTCTGACGTGCCCCAGACCCACGACAACACAGCAAAAAATCACAAAAAAACAAGACAAGAGCTGAAATAAGTAAGAACGTTGCAGTCGAGCATAATCGACTGCACAATACTCTTTCAAATGCAAATTTATTGCTAAGCTGAGCAAATACCAATTTTGGCATGTTAAAGATATGAATTTTCCCTACTTACCTAGTTATATATTTTAGTTACATATATATCTATGATATTTTGGAGGAGTGCATCAGTAATTTGCCTGCATTTATTTAGTTTTAAAACCAAGGTAGATATATAGACTTTATTAAATTCAAACCCAATAAAAAATGTTATTCGTTTATACAAGAATATATATTCCAAGTTCGTAGCTTCAATACCGAAACCCGATATACTCTTTTCAGTTTCGGAAAGAGTATATATAAAACACTCACACACACCCACCAACATGTGCCTAACAAGCGTCTCACAGAACCGGCTACAGTTCCTTTATACCTAACCCAGACCGAGACCCAGACCCAGGCCCAGGCCCAGACCCTAGCCCAAATCCCGAGCTGCATCTCGTAGCTGTCATGACAGGCAGTTTCTCAGCTGAAAACCCTCTGATTGAGCGCTGAGGTTTCGAGTTGATCTTCATGATCATCAACTCTTCATTTGTGTGTGACAAACAAAAAGAGTGTGTGTCTGTGTGTGTGTGTGTGTGTGTGAGGGGTGGGGGGACAGACAACTTGAGTGTCCCGCTGCGAGGGTCGAACGCTGCCTGTTCCTCGCTCGTACCCAATCGGACACGCGGACACGCGGACAGGCGGACGGTGCCGTTGTGCGTGCCTACCCAGAAAAAAAAACTGTTGGCGTATTTTGGTAGTTCAATTGTGGCCCATTGTTTTAGCTCATGATCAGCGATCAGCGATCAGCGATCAGCGAGCGAGCGATCGCAACTGGCCTGGCCATTTGTACAAACAGTCAACAGGCATAAATTGACGCTAATATCGGGGTCTGTTCGGTCGGCCCAGCTGGGTCTGGCACCTCTGGGGCACCGTTCGTCGGTCCGGCTCCGAAAGCCATTCCAAAAAATCTCATGGCGCGCACTTTGCATATAAATCATGTTTATGACTTGTTATTTTTCACTATTTATTTTGCTTTTCGCCTTTTGTTTATCGTAAGAAAAACAAATTCTCTTCTACATAATTTTTTTTTTGTAGACACTGTATATTACAACATTATTCGGATTTTGCTTTTTGATTTTTGGTTTTGGCCCTGGAACTCAACGATCGCTGGAGAATTGTGGTTTTAAGGGACGCCGAAATGGCCGTAATTGGAACCGCTGGAACGCTTCTTACTATTGCCGCTTTGTATATGCTTAATTAACGCATTTCGACCTTGTCGAATCTTTGATAAACAAGCACCTAACCAAATGTACAAATGGTCCACAGATGATATCATTCCTACAGATTTGATAGCCTTTTAGGTGAACAGAATAGAATAGAATGGTAGAGAAGAAAATGATCCATTCATTTGGCTAAGTGTAGGAAATTTGAAGATCCCCTCAGCAGGATACGGAGAATGTCTCAGACGAGGGGAGAGATCAGATAAGTTTTTAGCCATTTAGGAAACTGAGGTGGCTAGATGAATTCTAAATTTCAGTCTAAAAATAACATTTTTGGTCCAAATTCATGTAAAAAATGTTCGAATATACACTCTAGTGTTTCCATATTAGGATAGGTCTTCATGTTGAAAATATGTAATGTTTTTGGAAAAAACACAGAAATAAAAATGAAAATTTTTTTTGGTTATAAATGATTTTAAATTCAGATAAATGCATCGTAAAAAAATCAAAAGCCACAACAAAATTTTATTATGTGAATGCCTTCAATTCTTTAAAGCTATTCCTATGTTTCATAGGCTACTGGATGCCTTGTTACTTGGAAAAATTTATAAAACAAAAAGAACATTTTTATAATATATCTGCTTTCCATGTTTATCCCAGAGTCCATTATTAATAATCTGCCACAAATAACCGAAAGATTTTAATAAAACCTAAATACCCAATATACAAACAAAATGTGGCTAATATCAGCAATTTATTTGCAGTAGAGTATTAACGAGAACAGCCGAAACAGGCAAACATTCAAGAAAAAGGAACAAACGAGGGTAAGAAGTACAAAAAAACAAAAAAAAAAACAACAGATAGGAAGCTATTTGGAAAAAGCAAAAATAAAATGGGACTTGCTTAAATTGTGAAAAGCCATTAAACGCAGCTGGGGCCTAAAAAACAGAACCGCAATTATCATGACGCAATTTTCAAATGGGCCGAACACCCGCCGTGGCAACATCCTCGGCCATGGTAAACACATTGACGCAAAACTTTGAAACATAAAATATTTATCAAAAAAAAAAAGAGAAGAAAAATTACAGCCAAAGACTTAAACCGGGCAACGCATCTAACTAGTTAGTTGGGGATGCCCCAACGATGCTGTATATCAACACATCATAATCCCCAAAAGCATTTGGCAGCCGTACAGGTCCGACAGGCTTAGCCTGAGTAATATGGCTTTAATGAGCTGGTCAACAATCTGGCGGCTACTTTGGCAACCCACAAAGGGATGATACGTGACGTGACTGAGGTGCTCGGTGGTGTCCCATAATGGGAGTGACCCTTACGTAACGCCAGCAATTTGAAAATTAATTTTATCGTGTTGCTCAGCAATTGCATTAACAACTGAAACTTTTATCGGCTGGGTCCCAATCGCTAAGTACTTTCTAACAATTGCATACATATATCACCTTTTGGGTTCAATTTATCTGCAATCCTTTCATACCTTTATCACCCAAAAAACTGCGCACGAGGCGAATTCATTCAACAACTGAAACGTTGTCCAATTCTGATCCCTGGTTTTCGGCACTTCTCTTCGCTTCTCTCTTTGTGGGGATTTTTTGGCGCCCGAGCAGGGTCAGCACTGAGAGCTTTTTCTGAGCAACAAGCACTACAATAGTTTAATTAACATTAACGCTGACGCCGACTACTGATGGCAATAAAAAACCATTAAAAGGAATTTATTTTAAGGACCGAACAGGCTATAAATCACATTACACGCCGCTATAAAAACAAAGGCAACAAAAATCTGCCCGGTGGGTGCTAAAGCGGAGGGTTGGGGGGTTCGTCGTTAAAAGCTCTGCTTGTGGGCAGGTGCCTGTTGTAGCTCAAATGGGGCGTGGCCGTGGGCGTACCCTTATGCCATGGATAAGAATGTTTTGTATATCGGAAAAATCAATGCATCACTTTCGAGCAAAGTGCGAGGGTCGCACAACAATAAAAAAAAAACAGAAAAGGGCTGTTGGATGGAAGCGGGGTGGGGGGGGTTCGAATACATAGTAGTAAAAATAGTTTATATGCATAGTTTGTTGCCGCTTTTATTTGCCAGCTCGCTTGAGCTGAAGGGCGTTGGTGGGAGGTGTTAAAACATCAACGCGTTGCGTTAAAAGCGTTGGCATTAAAAAATAACAACGAAAAGTTAATGGGAATACCGTGCTGCAAAGCCGGTAGAGCTATGTGCGTGCATCGATAGCAGCACTTAACGGTAGTACGACTTATACAAGAGTATTCAAACATCACTAATTCATAATATTTTGCACATAATCCATAACTAAATTGACTTTAAAAATTTCTCTCTCTCCCTGTTGTTTGCTCTCGCATTTATTAGTTGCATTCTGCTTTGTGCTGCATTCGCAAACGTTGTGCTGTCTGCACTAGAAAAGTATCTCAATCAGTTTTAAATGTGCATAAATATTTTAATATTGTTTTGAGCAATATTCGACTCTTTCATTTGTAGAGTGAAAACAATTTTCTTCACAAAGTATTCAAACATAACTAATTCATATTATTTTGCACATAATCCATAATTTAATTGGCTGTAGAAATCTCCCTCTCTCTCTCTCCCTGTTTTTTGCTCTCGCGTGAACATTTTGTACTTGCATTTTGCTTTGTGCTGCATTCGTAAACGTTGTGCTGTCTGCACTAGAAAAGTATCTCAATCAGTTTTAAATGTGCAAAAATAGTTTAATATTGTTTTAAACAATATTCGACCAATTCCGCTTGCATTATGTGCCTGATTGTCTGGCTATAACTATATCTTCGATGGTTTTCAACAGCATCCGTACAATATGCGGGATTGTGGTTCGGGTTCGGTTGCCCCAGCACAGGATATATGAAACAATACAACCATCAAATTGACTGGCAGTAGGAAACACATTGATTTGCCATTTGAGCGCAAATTCATGGCAATAAAATCAGCGTTGGCAAAGTTGTTTTTTTGTGATTTTTTTTAATGCCACTTTCAATATTTGTTTTAGCACTCACAAGCACACACACACACAGACACACACAATGCGAAGGGACTTCCTGGCCCCTGCCCCGCCCACTGTTAGTTGTGGTTGTTTTTCGCGTTCCGCCCTGTTCCATGGCAATTGTAAAACGCGTTGTGTAATCGAAACTTTTAACGACTTGATGCGATTCGAAATTGTGTAATATTGAGGCACTAATACTCAACCAAATGGAAATCGAGTGCCCACAAACACACACACACACACGTGTGAAGTGTGCGTGTGTGTGTGCAAATAAATATCAGCGTGTATATCCTCATTGAGAGTCCTTCAGATACATTTTACAGCGCCAAAGTTGCGCTACGTTCGATTTGAACGGGCATCTCGGTTCAAGGTGAGATCATATCATTTCTTCACTTTACCTTATAATTAATATTACATTAAAAATTTAAAAAGACTACAATTGAGTTTAGTAGCTATTTTCCTTAATTTTTAAAGGAGTATATTTATTTAAATTGAATAAAATATTTACAATTATGTGAATCACATTTTTTATGTTATATACCACATTAAAATAAATGTCAACTTTTGATCTTAGATAAGTAAACGAAAATCGTGTTCTATCATTTAGGACATACAACAATATACCAAAATTTATTTAAATATTTGCAAGCATAAAATTTATATATATATTTAATATCATACAACGCTTAAAAAAATTTTTATATATAGGGGCTTTCATAATTCGTTGCCGCTCTAAAGCAAGAACTTGCAATGCCTTGGAGCTGCGAAAAAACCAATCCATGTAATTCGACGACAAAGATGTGCTAATAAATTTCAACTTAATTTCCGAAATGTGCATCTAACACATAAAAAGCTGAACACAAACACGAACAGACGCTAACCCAGGCCCTGGCCCGACCCGGACCCGAACCCGAACCCGAACCCAATCTCAGTCTCAGTTTGTTCCGGAAATGAACAAGAGCAAACGGGATTGAAATTTAGAGGAGCAGCAAAAACTGGGAAGGGGGAGAAGAAGTCGTGTCAGATTGAGTTGCCATGCGGCGTATTGTTCTTTGAGCGTTCCAAGGATGGGCAAAGGCAGGCGCAAAGTTTCAAGTATGGTTTTTGCATAAAACTTCAATTTAAATTGACATTTGAGTGGAAAGTAATTGCATGATATGCAGAGAGCATAAAAAAGGCAGAGCACCATCGACGGGCTGTTACTTATGGCCCTGTCCCAGCCAGCCAGTGGGTTTTTCGGTTTTCGGTTGCCGACTGCCTCTGGGACTCGAACTGGGCGTGTTTAATATATGAGCCCAGTGAGCTGCCAGTTACTATTTTTAGGCATTTAATGCGATTTTCAAGCCATCTATCCCGCTCTCACTCTGTTCCGCCTAAGTGCTGCCTTTGTCTGCATCCATTCATCCAGCCATCCAGCCATCCAGCCATCCATCCATCCATCCATCCATCTAAAGAATTGCGGCAGGCTCTATGGAGCTCATTATGCGCTCGTTTATATGCCGAATTTGTTGTTGTGGTTCGCATTGTTTTTTGTTGTTGCTGTTGTTTTTTTCTTTCATTTTCTTTCCAACATTGTTGTTGTTGTAAAGTTTGTGCACATTATGGGGGTTCGAGTCTGGTTTTTATTTTTTTCGAGTGCGGGTTGTATTTTAACTGAATGCGGGCAATGCGCTGCTCTCCTCTAACTCGCTCGCACTCTCTCTTTCTGGCACTCACGTTGTCTTACTTTCAAATTAAATGCCAATAAATTTGCATTTTGCGTTGATCAGGGGGCGGAAAATGGGGGGAGGGTTAAAAATGTCACTTTGTTTTTTTGTTGTGCACTCGTGTCTTCACAATTGGTTTTCTGGTTTTTCAAACCAATTGACCAAGTTTAAATGCCTGCCAATAAACGTTGTTAATTCGTTTTCATTTCAAGCACATTCATTTATTTATTCATTTCCTGACAAACGAATCGACTTTGCCCTCAGATTAGAAATATATTTAGCTTAGTTTTTGTTTGCCGCCTAATGACTATGCAAATTTCTTATCAGGCAATTTCCATTAAAGATTAACTTGATTTCAGTTTCCGATTGTAAAATCTTTACTAATTTCATTCAGCACAGACTCTGAGAAATATTCATCAGTCAATTAATCTCTGATAATATTTTTATTTCTATAAATATGTATAAGATGGCGCCATAGTTGTTAATTTAATTAATATTAAAGTTTTTTAATCTCTGAAGATCTAAATTTAATCTTGTATGTTTACATTAAATATACAGAAACATAATTTCGAGCTTTTCAGTTTATTTTATTTTTCTTAAATTCTTATCGAAAAGTATTTAAACTAGATTATTCAAACTGTGAAAAATCAATTACAATGGAGAAAAGAAAAGATATTTTTATTTTTGTTTGTTTAAAGCTAAATAAAAATAAGCTGTTCCTTAAATATTTAATATATTCTTTCATCAAACAAATCTTTCAATAGGCAAATTTTCGGAAACGAAAAAATTTTCACACAAACCAAAACAAAAACATATTTATATGTTTATATCTTTCAGATACTTCTCGCTAATAAAGAGTATCTTTAAATTGAACTTGAAAGCTTATATTATTGAAATTGAAAGCATATATTATTATATATATACACTTCAAACTCAATTTTACCCATCCGCATCCACGGAATCGCTCTCATCATAGTTGTCCATGGAGCGCAGTTTGTCGGCACGCGGCGACAATGAAACATCTTCAATCTGAGGCGTGGGGCTGCTCCTCAGCATCATCAGCTGCTGCAGCTGGGTGACATGGGATGGCTCCAGCTGCTCCAAACAGCCGTAGTAGAGCACGTCCGAGATGAGCTTGCGGGCGAGGAGCTTCTGTCGTGGGGCGAGCTCATCGAACTGGCTGCGCCAGGTCTGAGCCAGTGCCTCCGACTCGGCGAGCGACGCAGATCGCTTGCGCCGCTGCCTGCACGGGGCGATGGAGGAAGTGGGGGATGCGGGGAAGGCAGGTGAGACGGCTGGTTCAGCTTTTAAAGCTGTGCGGCGCTTCCTCGGACGCGGCTCGTCAAACGTGGAGTAGCACTGAGAGGCAAAGAAATGCGTGTAAGAGCGAGACAGCGAATGAGCTTGGAAAGCTCAATTACCAAAGCTTCGGGCTGCACTTCCGGCTCTGAGCTGCTCGCTTTGTGCAAGCCCCCCTCCTCCTGTGCCTCCAGAAAGCCGAGCAGCTCAAAGTACCACAGCGTGGATTCGAACGGCGCCTCCGCGTTGCAAAGTTCGCGTTTGCGCAAATCACGACGAAAGTTCGTACGGAACGAGTTGATTTTCTTGACCACGAGGGCGCGATCCGCATGCGGCTCCACCTCGCGCAGTTTTCGGACCAGCTGCTCGTAGCCGGCGGATTTGAGGGCACGACTGCTGTACTCCGGACTCTTGACCTTCCACACGGCCGGCAGCGATCGATAGAGCTGCAGAAATTCCGTCCAGAATTGTCGATCGCGTGAATTCATCGCGAATTCTGATCTTCTGAGCGATTTGGACTTCTGTATGGCAATCAATGTCCACGACTCGAAGTCGAACACAGCACTGAAAAGTACTCAATATTCAAAAGTACGCTGAGCACAAGCTTGCATGCGCAAAATGCAAAATACGGAGAGCAACAGCAGCAGCCTAATGAGTGTGCAAGCGAGAGAGAGAGAGAGTGGGCATTTTGTTGTTTGTGCAAACGTTTGCACTGTGCGTTTTGTGCTGACATTCGTAATGTTCATTTGATTGCGCCAAGTAAAAGCTAAGCTAACGAAGACGGAGAATGATATACAAATGAGTTTACATACATACATACATATATATTTATGTACATATATGTGTGTGTGTGTATGAAGACAGCTGAGTTGCCTTGCGACCAGAGGCTAAGAGCGAAAGAGAGAGAGCGTGAAAGCAGCTGTTTTTATTTTTGCAACTCTTTCGATCAGTTTCTTGTTCGAAAGTATCGTTGCTGCGCTTCCTGATTGCTTCTCCTGATGCAATAAAGTATCGAACCATAAATGTATCGACTTCTAATTTGAGCGATTATTACCGATGCTTTTTTCACAATTTTTCGATGTACAGTGTATCAATAAAGTTTTCGTACAGCGGGTTTGTTTTTGATAACAAAAAACAATCATGACAAAATTTATAAAATTGAAATGCAGTTTTTTAATGCATAATTGTATTTAAATATCATTTATTTAGCTTATATTATATATATTAAATGTTTAGAGAAATAGAAATATAGAATTAATCTAAAAGGTAAACCAAGAATATCAAATAAGAATGGTGCAAATAATAATTGAATAAAGAAAATTTGACTTATGAAAATGTTTGTTTCGAGAAAATTGTTGATGACAAATTTGTTAATTTAAATGCAAGTTTAATCTAGAGGCTAAGCCTGGACAGGTTTTCACAAAGTTTTGAAAGTGGGAAATTTAAACATATGGCTGTTTTGGAAAATATTGCATTTTTGATAAATACATTTTAGAAATTGGAACATTTTAAAATTGTTTAATTTAAATGCAAAATAAATCTAGCTCTAGCTCGGAAAATTAAACATATACGCATTGAGATTATCTGGATATTCAAGTACTTAAAAAATGTTTAACATTAAAAAATTGTCTTAAGAAATATTTGAAATAATCAAATTATATTCATAACTTGTGTATTTTAATGCATAGAAAGAAGCAATCTTGCAACTTTTGTCGCAATTTTATAAGAAAATATGTAAATCCAGTTTAATTCAATTTCAAACTGAAGATAAAACTTTGGTCAGTGTCCAGCCAAGGTTAAACTTCAATTTCGATGTTTTTGTTGATTTTTGGCAGATCCTTGCCAGAAGCCAGCCAAAGTTCCAAGTTATGTTTGGGCAGCGCAAACAGGCGATGCCTCAAGTATTGCAATTCTTCTTCTTCTATCTTTCTATTTTATTTTATTTATATTTTTCTGGTTTATCTGGGACCCTTCATAAAGTAATTTAAATAACTTTATTTACAGTGCAAAGGCCAAATATTTGCTGGGATACAAATATTGATGCCGCGAGGACATTTAAACGTGGCAGCAAACAGACAAACAAACAAACAGAGCGGACCAAGGACCAACAGGATAAAGACATTATGCACTTGTTTCAATTATGCGTAGGAAAAAAAACCAAATAATAGGAAGGGGTCGCAGCCCGGCCGGGTAGAGGGGAGAAATGAAAATGGAATTGAAGTGAAACTAAAGCCTTTTGCAAATAGTTGTTAAAATATGTCAATAACCTTCGCCAACTCGCTTACCCCGCTGACCCAGCGCCCACATCTGGCCAGAACTTGTCCTGGACCAGCCACTGGAGCGGGGGGTAACGGAATCAATGGCCACAGCAACCCTCTTTGGTCCGACTCTTTGGCCAAGAAATGCGAACGGGACAGTTTGGCAGGACATTGGTGAGGCGGGTGGGGGATTTAACTCAGTTGGTTAGAAACATGGCAAATGACAGTCGTGGAGCCATGGGCCAGTACCAGGTCCTGCAGGACCAGGAGACCCGGATAAATGTATACACGAATAAGCGCTGAAAATGTTTAATTAAATTCCGGGACACATTTGGCATGTTACATTGCTTTTGGTCGCCCGAACCACAGCCCGCATTTCGGTGGGTCTGCAACTGGGCTGCGGATGCGGATGCGGATGCGGATGCGAGTGCCGACTCTTTGCCTGTTTATCCTTGTCGCACCGAACTAACTAACAGAAATTGTAATAAAAATACCGAAACGTAGCAAAAACTAAGCAAAGCAAATTATGTTCTCCCACTCTCTTTTCTTTCTCTCTCTATCCTTTCTTCAGTTTGGTTAAGCTATTGACATTCAGCTGCGGTTCCTCGGATATGAAATTGGCACTGGTTCCGGCTCTGACTCTGGTCCAATCATCAAGGGTGGCCAACAACATTCATTACCTTGTCGCAATTCGCAGTCAACTTTCCGGCATTGCTCGTAACGCCTGACAAATTCACAGTTCTGTGTTTCAAGATTGGTGCAAAATTGGAAAGGATAAAGCGGGAAGAAAATCCAATCCAAATAATTGCAAGATATTCTGCTATCTTATTAACTAAAGTTATTAATGATTATAATTAACATTACTTTTCCTACAAAAATTAAACAAAAATAAAAAAAAGCATTGGAAACTATCATCAATACTCCTATAAAAGAAAAATTAAAATATTTAAAGGCTGGAGAAAATTTAAAATTATTCAAGATTAAAGTAATTACTATTCAAATTTTTAATATAAAAAGCAAACAAATTGCATTGGAACTTTAATAATAATAGTAATATTAATAATTTATAATTCTTTGAAATCATTTTTTTAAACATCATCTTAATATTTAGAGATATTATTGAATAATACCTTTTTTGCTGAAATTTGAATAATCGAACAAGTTTGTTGTAAATTCCATCATCGTTATAAAATAAAGTTTTCTCAAATCAAATAAATAAGTTATCAAACACTTTTGAAAATTTGAAGTACTTCCTAGCTGGACCTCGTTGTCTGTTGTATGCCAACTAACCACATCAAGACACATTTCGCCAGATTTGGCGAAATGAAAAGGGGGCAAAAACCAAAAGTTTTCCAGTTGCGTAGCCAAAAAGTACCTAATCAAATAAGCCCCGGCAAATGGCTCGTTCTGCTCGCCGCTGACCCATCTGACAATAAGCCAGGCCCGTACTCGTAAAATGTTATGACCATACGAAAATTTCAGTATTTTCTATTTTTTATTATCATTTTTTTTTAGTTTAGTTTTATATTTTTTTATGTAGCACCATTTGTAAATCTGAAAGACGGCATCTGTATAATGTGATGGCCTTTTAGAGGCCAAGTTGGGCATTTAGGCAACGGTTTTTTATGGGCTTGGAGTCGACTCGAGTCGGGTGTCTGTTAATGATTGATAAACCGCACGGGACCAATCAACACCCAAAGACCCAGCTCTCGGCCCGGTATTGTCAGCTGCTCCGTTTCGGCGTTTCGAGAAAAATGGGGCTGCCTAAACATGGGGCTGCCAGCTTCAGCTTCGAGATGCACATCAAATTGGCTACAGCGTCGTGAGTCTGGGCTTGTGGCTGCAGCCGAGAGGGTCTCTGCAGTTGCTTTAAGTACGACTAGTTGCTATACCAGTTTCTTTATTACAAAAAGGAGCTTGGGTCAAAACCACAACAACAACAACAACAACAAGAGCAACAACAACAGCGAAAATCGCAGCCAGCAGCAGTCGTAAAAGAAAACAATATTGTAAATAAAGTTTAGAGCTGAAGCCCAAACTGGTTTCAAGCCAACGAAAACAACAACTAAGCAGGCGAGCAACCCAACAACCCAACGGGCAACCAAACAACCAACAGTCTGACCGGCCAACCCAACATCGTGACTGTTGTTGTTGTTGTTGTTGTTGCTGTTATTGTCGCGGTTGTTGTTGTTGTTGCTGTTGACGTCTTGGTCTTTGATGACTTTTTAACCAAAGTTGTTGCCTGCTGCTCGCTGCTGTTGTTGTCGATTTTTATTTTATTTATTTATTTTTTTTTTTTTGTGTATTAAAAAATTATTTTTTCTCTTTGCATACCCTGTATCTAATGAGCTTGTCAAAATTGTTGATATTAACTTTAATTTAAATTTAACCTCATGGAACTCAAAAACTCTAAAGATGCAGAACATTTTGTATATGAGCTCTACATATAATTAAAATTTATTATTTTTGTACATTCATCAATATACCTAGTACCTTCAAACTCCTCCTAACTCAAGGAACTTGGAAACTTTGAGAGCTGAAGCCACAAACTTTTTATTTCTTTAAATTATTTAACTCAAGGAACTCAGAAACCCTAAGAGCTAAAATCCACCAAATTTTTTTAGGAGATCTACTTATAATTAAAATTTGTTACAACTTCATTATCAGAAACTGTGAGAACGAGAACCGGCAAATACAGAATATGAGCTCGACATATAATTTATATACGCGATTTTCTTATTTCACTTCTACAAATTCAAAGATTCTCCAAAATCATCGATTTTCAGTTTCATGTATTATTTAAACGTAATTATTTCACAGGGTATGTTATAGTCGCTTACTCTTGGTTGTTATTCAATTTTTTATTTTTTTTTTTTTTGTTTTTTTTTTGTTTATTTTTTGATTTTTTTTTTTTTGTATATTTTTGTTACCATAAAAGCAGTTAAACCACAAACCACATCCATTGCCGCAAAACTTCTTGTTCGTAAACAACAAGGCTTGGACTTTGGGACAGACGCTTTGTTGTTTGGCTGGCCCAACCACTCTGGCTGTCTTGGCCCAAACACCATAAACATGAAACGAATCTAAGTCAAGAAACAGGTCTCAGACCATGGCTTAGACTTTATCTCTGAGCCGTCTGAGCCAAGAACTAACCTAGGTCTAGCAACTAGTTTGACAACGTTGTTGTTTGTGTGCTTTTTATATTTTTTATGCACATGTTTATGGCTTTTAAGATAAAAACTATTATGATTGGTGAAACGTGCAAAAAAAATTAAATAAATAAAATACATACAAAAAATAGAACGAGAAAAAAAAAACAATCTTGACAGCTCGAATGGAGGAGACAAAGTACATTTGCACTCCAGCAACAGCCTAATGTAATGTGTGTGTGTGTGTCTGTCTGACTGTCTGTCTGTCTGACCGAGACGTGAAATTTATGCTTTGGCATAATTAACTTCAAACATGATCTCATAAATTCATCTCGCGTTCGTATTCGGCTGTTGTTTACTTTGGGCTAAGCTCGGATCTGTTGCTGATGTTAATGTTGCTGTTGTTGTTGCTGTTGTTGCTGTTGTTGCTGTTGCTGAAGTGGAGCACACAACTGAGTGCACTCCAGTTCTGGGAGTCACAACAACGCACAGCACTTTTGAGTGTATCTACTTAGTACTCATGTGTGCGTTCGTGCGAAGAGTTTGTTTCCTGTTCCTTTTTCAGAATTTCCTGAAATTATGAAACTTTTAATATATACATACTAAAGAAAAACTTGAAATCTGTTCTTCAAATTTATATTAGCTATCTTTGAATTTATCCCTTCGGCTACAAGTTAGCCAAACTTGAGCACACATAAATATATTCATATATATGTAAAAAATATATTTAATTTATTTTTTGTTAATTTTTAAAAATAAGTTATGTTTAATTTGACTATTTTTAGTCTAGCTAAAATTTGCTAAAAGCGCGTTATATCAAATCTGAATTTTTGTTGCCTTTAAATTATACCTCTATAAATCCACATATCTACCTTAGTTTTAAAGCTATATACATAACATTTGTGAAGACAGTGAGAAATCAGACCTTCTCTTAACTTTTCACTAAAAAATATTTGGCTACGCTCAGTGATTACACTCTAAAAGAGAATTGCGCTGTCGGTTACACCCGACTGCAATGTTCTTGCTTACATATTCTATTCCTAATATGTGGGATAACCTCGTAAAAATAAACAGCTTGCAACTCTCTTCTTTAATTTTCTCCGATATAAAATGCTCTTTGGACTGCAACCCTGAAGCTATGAAGCGTAAAATGAAAACCGAGACGAAATCATGAGGGGGGAAGCGTAAACTGCAACTTCCTGAATTTAAAGCGCATTTCAAAGCGAGTGACACAGAAATAAAGGTCCGGGGCCGGCGCGGAAGCAGTTGCATGGCCTATCGTTAAAATCTATATAAAGAAATCAATGAACGAGTTCGACAGCTAAACAAAAAGCATAGTAAAATTTATTGCCATTTTCCGTTGACGGGGCTGCCGCACAATCCTTTGTCATGTCCACAGACCCAGACCCCAAAAAAAAAAAAAATTTAAATAAAAAAATACAAAAAAAAATGGTATATACTATATAAGAAGAAAAAACAACCGGCCCCCGACGCTGACCCAAGCGACGGGCCCAGACCCAGAGCCACTTACGACTTGCAGCACAATGAAAACTCTTTCAAACGGTTCGGCGGCGAAAACAAAACGAAAACCTGAAATACGGTGCACACAGCCATATGTACTTATAAAGAAAAATAAATACATTTTTCACGAATTAACGTGCCCATTCGAGCCGAACAGCAAAAGGTTTTTATAATTGATTTCCAGAGATTGCCAGTGCAGTGCCAAAGTAAAACAACAACAGCAACAACACCATTACCAACAACAATTTAAGCAAAATCTTCGCTAAATCTAGCAAGTAAAAGTGCACGACTGTCTGTTACCCAGTACTGTTTAATTAATCTACTAGTTGTTTCTTCTTCTTATTTCTTTTCAGTTTTTCTTTCCCTTTCTCGCAACAACATAATAACAATTGTGTTCCTACTTAAGCTTTTGAAAATCGCAAAGAAAGGTGCAAATGGCCAAAGCTATCCTTCTCTCTTTCTTAATCTGCTTATTGTCTCTCACTGGCGTTCCCATTTCCTATCTTATCTATTATCTCCTTTCTCTCTCTCTCTCTCTTTGGTCACTTCTACTGTTCTTCGTATACTTCCTTGAATTTTGTAACATAGGCTTTTGAAAATCGCATTGAAAGGCGACAAAGCTAGCTCTATTACTCAATCTCGCTCGCTATCTCTTTCTGTCTATGCTTATCTATATTTTTCTCCTTCTTTTTCTCTTTCTCGCGATTTTCACAGACTTAAATGTTTTGTTGATATTATTTTAGTAGTATAAAAATCACTCCAACCTCTCTTTCAAACCCTCTCTACCTTTCTCCCTCCCTCTCCATTTCCCTCTTTGTCTCTTTAGCAGTCTTCTTCCTGACGTCAACAGAAAAGGACTATCAGAGATCATACGCCGCACCTCAACGGATCCTCCACACTCGTAGAACTACCTCACAAACACACACACACAGACACAGGCACACACACACATCTCATAGCACTTAAAAAGGTTAAAAATCGACCATAAACTACAGCCAAAAAAACCAAAAAAAAAAAAGGAAAAACAACAACATAAAGGAGATGGAAAATAAAATAAAAAACAAGTACGACCATCAACACGATCATCAACGAGAACCATAAATAAGACTTAAATGGCATAAAAAAAGGCAACACAAGGCAGCAGCAATCACAACGACAACAGCAACAACAACAACAGCAGCGACTGCAATCAAAACGCATGCTGCGGCCATTGCAGCAACAACAACAACAGCAACATCAGCAACAGCATCTACAACAACAACAACAACAAGAAGAGGCAGTGCCAACCACAGCAAACAAAAACAGACAAAGAAAGAGTAGCAAATAAAATGAAGTTAAGAAACAAAAATAACAACAACAAATCCAAAACCCAAACGAACTCAGCGAAGCTATATCGGCTATAAAGGCAACAACAACAACAACAATAACAACGGCAACCAGCCGCACCTTCAAAACAGGCAAAGAGATGTGTCTGTGTGTGTGTGTGTGTGTGTGTGTGTGTGTGTGTGTGTGTGTGTGCGTGTGTTGTATCTCTCGTTTCATATAAATGTTGCTGGCTTGCCACTTGCCTCCAGCCCGTTGCCAACTTGTTGTTGTTGTTGTTGCTGCAACAGCAACAACCGCAGCCGCAACGCTGATCAAGCGAGCCCAAGAGACACCCAAGAGACGAGGAAATAAAAAGCAGCATATAAAAACAAGTAAAAGTGCTCCAGTCTAAAGTGCTCGACTCAAAAATACCCTGTACATAGCTCCGGGCTGTAAGAGAAATATATTTTGATATATATAGCTGAACGAAACTAATCGATATTTATCGATTTTTAAAAAGAAAGTAAGAAAAATCACTTTTTGTTTGATATAATATTAATAATTCAATTTCTCCAGTCTCTTAATATAACTGACATGACTATATCTCACCAAGAATATAGGTATACTGTACTTTAAAGGCCCAGATAAACTAATTGTTGCCTATTCGATAAACACGTTTTTGAGGTCGGTTTGGGTCGAATAATTTATGTATGTATACTACGAAAACCTATTACGAATTATTTCTTGTAGCGCTCATTATGTCGGAGATATGCTTATAAAACTAAAACTTAACTCAACAAATCGATAATTATCGATTTTAAAAGGAAAATAAATAAAAAATATATATGGTTTTCACTTAGTGAGTTATGACTCGATCTGACCAAGAATATATATATACTTCATAGCTAACTTCCGCCTATTGCATAAACTCGTGCAACCGCAATCTACCCTATTTATACCAGTTTCCAATAAGTGCAGGGTATGCAAAAAGAAAAGGCTACAAAATATCAAAACCGACGCGTGTTGCCTCGTTCATATCTTTGACTCGATCTTCAGGTCTTGGCTTGCCATGCATCCAAAACCCAATTCAAATCCCAATCCGAACTGGGAGTTGATGTTGGAGTTGGAGCTCGCATTCGCCTCACTCAGCATGCGAGCTTGGTTCTGCCTTGGGGGCGGTAATCAGTGGGAGTGGCAGCTGAGCCTAGCAATGATAACCTTAAAGGTGATTCTAACTCAACGATTTTTTCTGTGTTTTTTAGTAAAATTAAGTATTGCATATTTAAATCTTAGTCAGAGATAATTTATTATTATTTTAATATTATGTGCTATATAATTAATATAATTAAAAGCGACAAATTCTTATTTAATAAAAAAATACTTTTAGCAGAAATTATTTTCTAAAAATAATGTGCATATATAATATTTAATTCTGCTTCAAAGCTTAAACGATTATTATTTAGTTATAATTAACTAAAAACCCGGTGATATTTTTTAAACTAATGATACATATTGTTCATAAGGCATCGATGCCTTGCAAAACAATAATTATATATATAAAAAAAAAAAAGAAAATGTTTCTATATATAGGTATGTTAATATTAATACTCTAAATGAATAAGTAAGTAGATAAAATCTATATTTAGCTAATTTAAACAATTAGTTATTAAAAGGGTATTTATTTTCAACCTTTTCTTAACTAATTCACTTGAATACATTTATATAAAAACGTTCAATCTGATCATGTTAGAGACTAATTTTTTTCTTTTAATAACACGTTAATTTATACCACCATACTGGCAACAAAAATAAATCTCAAAAACATTCGCCTGGCTGACACTTGCCCAAAATGAAACCAAACTCAGCGACTCAAAGTAAAAAAAAAATAAATAAATCTCGCCAAGCTGGTAGACAATACCTGTTTGTTTGCTGGTCTTAAGAATCGCCGTAGACATAAATCTCAAAAGTTACAGACAGGCCAGATCAGCGCTGGGGAAGATCCCGAGAGAGACACCAAAAAAAAATTAATAAATTAGAATAGCCCACGGATTAAAACAATAAATTAACTGCTATCAAAAACTTTTGTTGAATGCTGACCAAAAATTATAATTATAATTATATTATGCCGTTTTAAAAATTAGTTCAACCATAAAACCATAAATTCTACAGTCATAAAAAATTTACAAGTCTCTCAAATAGTAAACAATTTTAAGAAATCTTCAGATTGCAATCTACTTATTTTACAGAGATATGGTAGGGTGCAAAAGTATTATTTTGTTCATTTTTTCTTTAACCATTTAAAAATTAATTATATCAAGTTTTTGTTTTATTTTTTCTTCCAATTTTTTTTCGTGCCAAAACCAAGATCGAAATTCAATTGTTCTTCAATGTTTTTTGTTCAAGTTTCTTAAATGTAATTTTTTTTTGGCTGCGTCTGTCGGTCTGTCACTCAATAAATATATTCATTTGCCGCTGGTTCGGGCTTGGGACAGAGGCAGAAACCAGAACACCAGTCTTTCGAGACTCTCCAGTTGAAGTTCTATCGTAATTGCGTACATATAGCTTGAAGTACAATCGCAATACATTAAAGTCTAATTGACAGATGGACAGACTGACGCTCGGATCCACCAGAGGGGGCTGCGGTGGGGCAGGCAAGTGCTGTGGAATTATTATATACACGTACATGGACACATACATATACACATGTGCACACTGTATCAAACACAATGCGAGTGCGAAATTACGTAAGTTGTCTATATACCCTATAAGCGGGCTATTTGAAAGTTGAATTGAGCGGGCTTTATAAGGCAAATTTGAATTCTATACTAACTATAAGATTATTAAAAGTGTAATGTTACATATAAATTGTATAGCAAAATCGGAGCACATTTTGAAAATTTTTATAAAACTTATTGTTTAGACTTGCAAAGGGTATTCTAATTTAATTGATAGAAAACAGTGCATTTTTAAATTACATAATATTAAAATTATATAATCTTTTAACAACATAAACAAAAATAATGTACATAAGAAATTATTTTGATCGTCTCTTTGAACATTATTAATAGAAGTATTATAGAAATATAAAAAATATAAATTATAATTCTTATTATATTTATTTATTTATTTTAGTATAAATTGAATTATTAGAAGATAAGTCAAAATCAGCTTATTGAGTTTCGGTTCGATGGATTTTTTAGCTACTATTTTAATGCATAAACCTTGGTAAAGGGCATTTGCTAGTCGAGAGAGCTAGTTAAAATATTTTCATACATAAAAAATACCGCAAATATTTTATTTTTATGTGTGGCGAATGCTGCGAGGTGGCACCTGCACCTGATCCATCCTGAGGCCATCAACGAAGACAAATTCCCACTGAAAGTGGCAAACACAAGTCCAAAGAAGGAGGACTCCCTGTGAGACTGACGGACGGAACTTTTTGGCTTCAGCAACGTGAACTGTAAGTGAGCCTCAGGTTGCAGTCGCCGCTTGAGTTTGGGGAAATGGCTAAACTTTCCGCTGAGGGCAAATCCATCTCGAAAGGGTTTATGACAATGGGCATCGTATCAAATTTCCAGCCAGCCTCCGGCCCAGAGATCCTGTGCCCCGAAATGTGTTGCCACTCGCCACTGGCAAAAGGCAGCAAAGAGCTAAAAATTTATGTGCGCTCCGAAAACAACGCAAAAGTTAATTAAACTTGAAAATAATAAAAGCAAAAGCAATGAATGCGGCAGACGCAAAAGCAAAAACTGGAGAAATAATAAAATACAAAAAGTGTACAACGCTGCCCGCGGGCCATCACAACGGGAACGGGAATGGGAATGGGAATTGGAGTAGGACTGGGAATGGGAATGGGAATGGGCATTGCCCATCATTAGCATATCGCCCTCGGCGCGAAAAAGGGTTGCATTGCAAAGTTAATCGCCAACTGATGCCGATGACACGGCAGTAGGATGAGTGCCAGGATAACAAAGAACAAGCGTAGATCAGAGGATGAGAGGTGGGGTATACAAAACGGGGCTGGAGTGGGGTTAGGGTTGGGCTCTGGTGACGATGACTGCGCTGATATTGACATTGACCGGGCCCGCAGTCCCTACTCTCATTCTCGGACATTATCTGCAATCGCGGACTGCAATAAAAGTGGACAATAATTAAAACTGGCAAACGACAGCATGACAGGTTCCCCGGATGGATCTATACAGTACAAATGCGGCCCTGTGGCACAAAGATTAAAAATCAACCTAGCATTAACTGATTTCGGATTGTTTTAAGTGGTGTATTAAAAAAGTAAGTATTCTATTTAATTTGTAGATCTTAAAAGCCTTTCAAATGCTTTCATTGATATTAATATTTAAGGTTACAAACTGAGCTTGAAACATAATGTGGATGTAGGTTCGAACCTCGGCTATGATTTTTGTAATCTAAAGGACAGTGGTTATTTCTTGTTGTTTTTAGATATTAAAGATACAAATTTTAATATTAACAAAAATAAAAAAAAGCAATATTTTTCAAAAAAATATATATTTAAATTTGTAAACGTTATTCTTGTACTTTTTCAAATGGTTTTCTGCCTCTTTACACATGTTATAAGCAAATATAAAATGCTTAATTGCATTACACATTATCTCATTATAAAATAAATCAACGCTTAGGCTGTAAAGCCGCGTGGTTCGTTCAATTTTCACTCACATTTCGGATGCAGACTGACCCCTTTTATGTTTGTTTTCCCCCGTTTCCTGAGTTAAAAAAAAACATAAAATTAACGAAACGAAAAAATTGATATAAAAATTTATCACAAATATTTTGTTTTTTTTTTTTTTTATTTTTCGGTAGGTTTGTTAAATTTCTGCAGGTCCGCTACGTATACAACAAATAACCGTAAAATTCTTTGCCGTATACGGCCGTAAAAGGGATTTTATTTTAATTACATGCGATGTTTTTTGTGAATGGTTTCGACTGTGAGCGTCAGATTTTCATCCAGTTGATGACAATAAGTCGGTGGTAGCACTGTGCAACACCCCTGCCCCCGGCCCCCCCTCCCCTTTGCCACTCCCCACAGCAGCTTACCCGACTGCCCCTGTTTGTTGACTTTTATAATTAAGGCCTTTGTATGTGCGCGTTTCCAGCTGATGGCACACAGTTCCCAGTTGCCAGTTCGAGTCCTAGTCCTGGCATTGGGGGTAAAAAGACGCTTACCTGAATGTACAGAGAAACAGCAGCAAGCAGAAACATAGAAACTCTCATAAAAAGGATTAATTGTGCGCAATTGAAGAAAATATATATGATGGCAACGGTTCGAGCAAGTTTTCTACCTTTTGCCTGAAAAAGTTTTCTCTTCGAATGGTTTTTCTTTTGGCTCCCTCGGAAAATCATTTCCATTGAATTATGCAAAATCATTTAAATGCGACGCACAAAAAGTTTTTTTGGCCCAACCAAAGTCGCTTCCTTTTAGTCCTGGCGACTTAGCCACTTGGCATGTGTCTAAGGATCTTAATGTTATTGTTGTTCTTCTTGTTGTTTCAGTTGTGGTTGTTGCTGCTGTTGTTGTTGTTGTTTTGGGAACAGCTTAAGTTCATAATGCTCATATACAACGCTCCTTGGGGGTGTTTGTTCGTGTGGGTTCAGGAGAGCTTCTTGCAATTGCCATGACAGCAAAACCTTTCCGTGCCCCGCTCCCCCCTTCGGCTACTATTTCCACATGCGTTCTTGGGTTAATTGCTCAAGTTGAGAATTAAAATATTTATTACAATTCAAAACTTTGGCACTTTGACGACGCCAACAAGACGACGACGAAGGACTCAGACAAAAAGACAGCAGCCAGGACAACAATAAGAACAAGAACGCGCACAAAAGGCAGATTACGTGTAATTTGCAAGTGCCTGCTCTACTCTCCTGAATCCTGTGTTGTAGTTCGAGTTTGTGGACTCTTTCACAAGAAGTTTAGGAGGATTTTGTAGCTCTACCCTCCTGAGACATAGTTTAATAGCCAGGCTAGAAGTTTTGGCTTAGCTGGATTGAATACACAAATTACTTGGATAATCCCTGCAAATACTTACAACATCAAAATATCATCCGGTCTTAGCCACAAAGTAATTCAACAAAACGTTGATTAGCTAAAAGGTTACATTTACAAATAAATTAAATTTATAAATAAAATAATATAAATTCAACTTAATTAAATTTTTTAAAATATCATTTATTATTTTCTCTTTTTAAATATTATTTAATATTAATTAATATTATAAATAAATTAAATTTATAAATTAAATAATATAAATTCAACTTAGTTAAATTTAAAAAAATAATCTTTAATTAATTTTCTCTTTTTAAATATATACAATGCAGATAAAGTAGCTTGTAACTCTTGTCAAAATAAGAAAATGTATTAATATTAATTCAACTGAATCGCAATCCATTTTCCATCTTTTTTTCCAATAAAGTATTAGGTTTAAGTATTATGTTAGCCCACATAATCCTTTCGCATATCAATCCTTTT
The DNA here is from genome assembly GCA_004143825.1 of Drosophila micromelanica. NCBI lineage: Eukaryota > Metazoa > Arthropoda > Insecta > Diptera > Drosophilidae > Drosophila > Drosophila micromelanica. Next base: position 10,749 of record SCDY01000678.1, on the reverse strand, counting down.
ATGAAAGTACAACCTTTTCAGCATTTGATCAATTTAAGAGCACTTTATCTTTGCATCTAAAAAAAGCATTAGAACAGGTGCTGCCCGAGGGGCTGGTTGCACCAGCTTCCCCTTCAATCTGCCGTGTAGATACAAAAAAGAAGAAGAAAACTTGTTTGCCAAAGCTTTAACGTAAAATGTAACGTGCGGCGCTTTTCATCATATACTTTTCTTTTTTGTATTTCAGCTTTTTTTTCATATTTTTTAGCTTCTTTTACCCATTTTCTTTTCGGGGTGTATTGCAAATTTTAAACGCATGAATAGTCAGTTAAATCCCCCGAGGGCGAGTGTGTGTGTGTGAGTAGGTGTGTGTGTGTGTGTGGGTCGGTACGTGGCACACGAGTTTATCTACAAGATACAGCTGGGCGGCTGTTGGGCGTTTAGAAATTGAGAAAATGGGAGAATGGTGGCCAGGCATATCCGTTGGCAGATGTTTTTCACACAACAACCAGTTACACTAACATACACTACCAGAGGGCATTTTTATTTCCTTAAATACTGTGTTACACAAAAACTGGTTTAGTTACTTTCAGAAACTTTTTATGTGTTTGACAATTAATTGAGGTAAATAAATGTTGCATTTAAAAGTGTTTCAGATTTTATCTTTAATATATTTCTTTAAGAAATTTAAGTCTTTAAGAATAATACATGCTAATATTTAAATATAAACCCTTTTCACATAAAGCCACTTTATAAAAATTAACATTCCAATCTGAAGACATTGATTGAAATAAAAAATAAACCCAAAATATTATAATAAAACATAAAAATTAAAAAAAAATGAAAATAAAAATATACAAATATTAACTCTGATATTTAAAAATAAAAATCTATCGATTTATTAATTTTGAAACTACCTAAATTTTTTTTAACACAAAAACTACATTTATTATACATTATAAATATAGGTAACATACAAAAAAATTAAAATCAAGTGCTGTAAAATTGTTAAAATAAAAACTGATTGAAATGTGATCGAAATTAAAGCCAGACTCAAACATTTCTTTATTGTTATCAAAGCTAGAGTGTGCACAAGTCGGTATGATCACATTTTTGCACAGCAGCGCCCATTAACTTTGGCGTTATTCAGAAACAAAACAACATGAATAAGAACAAGAACAACAACAATAGCAACAAAGTGAATAAGCAAGTGTTGCGGAAATGATTTGGCGCTCCCTGCAACAAGAAGAAGCAGAAGAAGAAGGGTCCACATCCTTACCTTCCGATGCCCCCAGTAACTCCCGACAGCGATCCCGGGTCTCGGTTACGGTATATGGGCTGCTGCCACACGTTTTGGTTGCATGATTGAAAAGTGTTTTGCTATAAATTCAACTTTTCTATTATCTTTATCTTATGAGCAACACGCGCTGCGAGCAGCGGGCGGCAAAAGTGGCTGCAACAACAACAACAACAACAACAACAACAACAACGGCAACGTCAACGTCCATTACAGAGATTCGTGGGGTAACTGGCAGTGGTGCATGTGCAAGCGATGCCTTCCAATTGGAACCCGATGTTGGACCAGGAGCTGGAGCTGCAGATGGAGCTGGAGCTGGTATTGGAGGTGGAGTTGAAATGTGCTGCCAGCCGCTTTCATAATTGTTTCCTCTTGCTGCTGCCGTGGCAGGAAACACAGCGGTCCTGAAAGTGGGTTGCGGCAAGCGGGGTTGCAAGCTCAAAGCACTGTTGAGGGTGCCACAACCTTTGAAGATGACGAGCGCGTACACATAGAAAAAAGAAACTCGAAATTAATTTTCTGATTGGGATTACGCTGAGAACACTATGAAAAATTTTTTTCAACAACTTGAAAATGTATAAAAAAAACATATGAATAATTTATTGAATAATCATTTATTTAAAGCAACTACAAATTATGCAATTAAAATATACATTTAAAAGTTCTCTATATTTTTGATATACAAAATATTATTGAATATAGTAAATTATACATTGTAATATATTATATATGCTATTTTACAAGTTTTTAAATATTTAAAATTTACATTTTCAAAACTGCCTATTCCTATACAATTTTTTACATTTTTCAAATTTACAAATTTACACGCCCGAAAACTGAGATACATTTTATAACTAAAAACTAAAATAATTGAAATTATAAGCTAAAGTTAAATTCAGTTTTAAAAAGCAGTTGCCTGATACTTTGGGAAACAGTTTATAAGCTTATGTGTTTAAGAATTAACTATGAAATTTGGTGCAATGCATGGCAGAGCAGCATCTACTTCTTGACTACTTCAGCTACTTTTTGCACTCGTCCGTCCCCATTCCGGGTGTTTATCCGCCCTCTCATCCCCACTTCTTATCCGCTCTCCTCGTTCGTCATTATCGAGCGAGCGAAGGCGAGTGAAATTTTTGCTGTCATTACTTTTTATGACCCAACAAGATGATGCAGTTGCCGCATGTGGCAGCAGCAGCAGCAACAGCAGCCAGTGGGAGGCAAGAGAGCGAAAGAGAGAGGTAGTTAAAATATAATTTCAGGCAGCCTGTTAAAGTGAAACATCAAAGTGAATGGCACTCCGTCTTCCTGAGAGGCAGCCAAGGAAACTGAGAGCCCAAGTGACTGACAAACGCAACCTCCTCCAGCCCACCAACCCCCTCCTATTGCCCCTTTATCAGGCTCATCCCGAAACCACAAGCTCAGCTGCCGTTGCGGCAGTTGTTGAAAAATTAAAAACGCATTTTTCGTCCTTACCGCTTTTATTTAATTTTATTAAGTTTGTTTCGTTTTTGTGTGACAACTCACTTAGCTGCATGTGTAACCATGCCCCGCCCCTTACCCTCACCACCGCCCTCGTCTGGCAATTTGTCAGTCCTTTTCATTAAGCGTAATTGATTTAGCAAGCAAGTCCTCCGAATGCCTTCATTCTCGCAATCCGTTTAAAGTCGTTAATTAATTAACTTGGCTGTCAAAATAAAACAAAAAATTTACCAAATATTAGTTTCATAAAGTATAAGCATTAAGTGTTGCATTTAAAATAAACATTTTATTTATTAAATAATTTTTGTGCATTTCAGATTTCAACTTTTTTTTAACTTATTTTAAAATTTCCCCCCTGCCAAACAGGGTATCTAAAATTAGCCTCAGTACGCAAATGAACTAAACTGGTTCGCAGCGGTTCGGGGCGTGGCAACGGCTTATTTCATGCGAGTTTTAATTAAAACATACAGCGCCAAAGTTTGAACAAGTTCGTGTCCAAAAAAGTTGCCACTAGTTGTAGTCGCCCCTCTCCCCTCCCCGGCCCTCGCTATCATGGTCAACATGTGTGGCATGTGGCAGCAAAAATGAAAGAACAAAAAGCACACACACACTGAAATCCATTTTTAATTATTTTCACATTTATGACACGCGCAAAATTGAGCAAACACAAACACAAAAATAATAAATTAATTTACCGCTTGACGGGCTCATTTTTAACACTGTCCAAAGAATCTCAAAGGTGTAACAAGCTTCATTTTTTAATGGCAATCTGTGACATTTTACATGCTTGAATTTTTTAAATAGATACACGTAGAGAATATCAAGGCCTTTCAAATCGTAGGCGGCGGAAGGTGGCCCTCAAAAAGCATTTGAAAAATGAAAAAGAAACTTATGTAAATCCGACAAAACGTCCGATTTTAATAATTGATTGGTATAGGCTTTTTATATTGCCCTGGGGATCACGAAATTACTTAACATATGCCCTTTATGTTTGTTTGCCCTGAGATATGAACATATACATATTCAAACATTATCTAAATTAGAATTTATATTTTTTAAGATTTAAATTTAAAAATGCCTTCTAAATACATTTTTTTTAATGCAAAGATTTAAAAAGAATTAGCACAAAATATCTTCAGCATGCCACACTTGTATTACTATCCTAAAATTTGTTTAATAACAATTTAATAAATTATATTCGGTAAAAGAAATTCTGTTTTTGTTATAGGGCGCACAACTGATCACAACTGCAAATTTTGGTTTGAATAATTCCTAAAACAATCAAAAAGATTTTCCTAATGACCAAGAATATATATACCTAAATATATTACACATTTTGTGACTTAATTTTAAGTGTTAACAAAATAATATTAAGAGCAATTGTGGCATGCCAAATACTTTATACAAAAATTTTATTTTCAATATTCTTCTTTATTTAGACATTTTTTCCAAAAATGCAAAAAAAAAAATGGTTAATCAAAATGGGATTAATATTATTACCTATGAAATTTTAAGTTCTATAGTTTTACTGTTATTAAACTGATTTAAAACATAACAGTTGAAATTCTCGCACTTTGAGTCGCGTAAAATAGTTTGCGCTGATTGTTTTATTTTTGGGGGGAACTGTTTACGCTCGGCGATATCAATAAAGGCGCCAAGGCATTAGAGTGGTCTGATTTAGAGGATGGGGGTGGGCTGGGAGTGGGTGTATTTAGGGGTTGGGTTATGGTGGGGATTAGTTGCAGATTGTGCGGGGTCTTTGACTGCGCGGAGTTCATCGCCATTTATTTGCCATTGCCCAATGAGGCGCCCACACACAAGTGAGTGCCACTCAAATACCCTCTTTTTACACTACACTACACACACACACACACACACTATTCACACACACACTAGCGTACAAAAGCGCGAACATTCCACTCGACGTCTCTAATTAGTAGAATTTAATCTTCACACTATGGCAACGTCAAAGTCCCCACACACAAACACACACACGCCCCCCGCCCCGCCCCCGCTGCCAGCTTAGGCCGCTGCCATTGCTCATTATGAAAAATTTCAAATTAAAAAGGGGCAAACGGCGGGGGCAGAGAGGGGTGGGGGTGGGGGAGCTGCTGCTGCCAAGTAAAAGTTTACCGAAAGAAGCCAAGTCAGGATTTGCATAAATGCCACAACACGAGCCTGGAACGGGGCCAGCTGCTGTGTGCGTGTGTGTGTGTGTGTATCACACATCATGATTACATAATTTAGCTATTAAAACTGTCAGGAACGTCTTTGGAAAGGGGGGAGGGGAGGTAGGTAGGTCTTAGGTCGGCGGCTTATTTATGCTTCAACACGCCATCTGGCGCAGCTTCAAAGGATGTGCGCTGCTGCGTGGAATCATAGATTCAAGGATCCACGCATCCAAGGATTCCAGTTGAACGGCCCACACATGTGCACTTGATTTACTCATTAGCGTTACTTTTCTCCTCATAATAGACGCTTACAAGTACCAAGAGCCGCCAGTAAACCGCAATCCGCAATACCTCCCACCCTATATATCCTATATATATATATATATATATATATATATATGTATATATGCCAAACCCATTTACCCATCCCTTCGCATATTTCGATGCCCCTCCTTTCGTGCTGCTGCGAAGGTATAAGCTGCTTACGTGTATCCTTTATGAAAATGTAATTGTGCACGCACACACGTGTGTGAGTGTGTGTGTGAGGGTGTGTGTACTTCTACCTAAGCCCTAATAATCCCCACTATTTTTCCAAAAAAAAAAAAAAGAAGAAGGGAAAAATAAATAAATATACGTTATATAGTTAAAGAGTACCTTCTACCTTCCCCTCGTCAAATATCAAGAATTTCTACCTTTTACTCTTTGCCTGAACTCTGGCCCCGATTTGTGGCACATCGATGAGGCTGCGCCCAAATTCATCTCCTGATAAGAATGTTGTCTTTTTCGGCTGCACGTGTCGCGTTTCCCATTTCGATTATGAGCTCAATTTTTAAATCACTTGATTCCATCACACTACCAATTTTGATTCAGTTTATAACTGCAACATTCGAAAAATAAAAAGTAAAATGTATCTCAAGGATTCGTCAACATAAATATCTGCAGCATGTTTGTATAGCTACATTGATAATAAGAATACTGTTAAAATATCATTAAATATTTCATTTTAAACCTATTTGAAAAAATATATCTAATAAAAAAAAATTAAAAAACTAATTTTAATTTAATTTAAAAACATTACAAATTTCTTGACTTCGTTAAAATCTACAAAAACAAAAATGTATAAAAATATTATTCTGCTAATACGTCATAAATGTAAATGACATGAAATGTATTTCTAGAAAAACTAAAATTATTTGTACATATATTATAAAAATATTTCAATGTGTTCCTTAAATTTAGACTTCATTTCGTTAAATTTAAAATCGTGCAATTATTTAACAAGCTCGCTTAAAGATTTTTACATATATGGCAAACTCTGAAAATCGTTTTTATTTAATTTCCAGTCAAAATTCGTAATCGTATTCGCTGCGATCTTCTCCTTGTGCTGAATCATCGCGGTAACCAATAGGAGGCACATTAAGCACATTTGGCGTCCACCCCATTAAATGAAATTAATTTCCTCTCTCTCTCTGGAAACGCCCCCCAACAACCACACACACACACTCACACAGTTATAATAAATTGCGTACAAAAATCTCGTAATATTTGTGCTTGTCATCCCACTGTACAATAAATGGGGCGCTGATAAGATCGCAACAGGAAGGCGTGGCAAGGGAAGGGAGGGGGGGGGGGGTGTTTAACAGAGAATGGGCCGCACATTGCAGAAGTTAACGTTAACAGATAGCAGATTTTGTTATTAATAATTCAGGCGCGGTGCGTTTTTCCCCCACCTCAGGGCCGTGCAACGGAAAAACGTTGGAAAATTGCTCAATTTTCCGTGCGAACTGTGTGGAAACGAAAGAGAAATTTATGCTAATTTGCAGCAACTATCACAACTTAACATCAGCCGCAGTGGCAACAACAACAACAACAACAGCAACAAACTTGACAAAGACCCTAAAACTTGAGGACCATATAACATCAGCGTCAGCGTAACGAAGTAACCTAATTAATTTGTGGCACTCATTAGCAACAATTGAAAATGCCACAACCGAAAGCAGCAACAGCAACAACAACAAAAGCCCCTCACACCACGCTGTCAGTCGTCAGGCCCGTCAACTTAGCCAGAAGTTGGAATGTTTGTAACGAATGTGGATTACTTGTGGGTCTAGTTGGGGCTACTCAGCCCAACACTCCCCAAAAAAAATATATTAAATGGTAGGGGCGAAAAACTTGATTGTAGCTGAAACAAAAAAGTTTCGAAATTAATTGGAAGTTGAAATACACTACAATCACGGCATAAAATAAACTTGTATTGAAAAAAAAAATTAATATGATGAAATATTTGTTTTGAATTCAAAAAACTAATTTATATAAAAAGTTACGAATATGGAGACGAAAAGTCAAAATTATTTTAAACCTAAAAGAAAATATATTAAAAATAATTCCAATTTAAATTTTGTTTAAAATTTACCAGGAAAATAATCGCCTAAATTTGAATACTCCTTGTTTAGTTTTGTTTTAAAATTTAATATTTTTAAGAACTGTTTCAATTTTAATTGACCATATAAATTTCAATTCCCATCATTACTTTTGCTTCAAAGCGGAAAGTTAAAAGAATTTTAATTTAAATAGAATTTTCCTCGCTTATTATTTATTTCTTTGGTGCCAAAAAACAATAAACAAAAATTTCTGTTGGATTTCTGTTAAATGTACAAATTCTTGGGATAATTAATAATTTGTTTTCATTAAGAAGCTCCTTAATTAAGACACTTCCGGGCACAACACAAGAGTGTGCGTGTGTGATCTCCGATAGAAGCATCAATTAAGATGAATGTCTTCATGAATGCCTGATCAATTGCATATGTCAGCGGTACTAAGAGAATTACAGATCATTTACCGAAGTCTGAGAAAATCCGTAATGGTTGAACAATCGAGACGTCAATCAATCAATCAACCATTCAATAAGCGGATTGTGTTACACTTCCCGATCTCCTTTGTTTAATGATATAAGGGTTCTTTTGGAAAAATGGTTTGGGAACTAATTAGAGATAACTGTCGGGTTTTCCCAACACATTGTCCATGGACTCTGCCGCAGGTGTAGGGCAAATGCAAATATTTATGAAAAACCGAAAAAAAAATAAAATAAAATGAGAGAAAAAAAATATGTTAACTAATTTTCGGCTTTGGTGCGTTGACGTGTGAAGCGAGCGGGCGGAGGGGGGAACGCGGTTGAAAAGAAAATACGTTGGCCCGCCTCACCGCACACCGCACACCCTCTCAGCTGTCCGTTAACGGTTCGGTCAGCTCCATCACCTGCTGGTTAGCCACAGGTCAGCTTTGACCTGTGCGTGAGCTGGGCCTATTCGAGGCGCTGTCAGTCGTCACTCACCTGGTCCCGTTCCCGGTGCCGGTCCCTGCTCGAGCGAACCTCAACGCATGACATTTTGTTGTTGTTGTTGTTTCCAACATTGCCCGATATGCAAAATCATGTGACCCGCCTGGCTAGAAGGCCTCCGATCGCTATCTGAGCTCTAATATATGCGTGGGCCGCAAAATACCTTTAGTAGTGCATAATTCGAGCCACTTTTCCGGCGGCTTGCGACCCAAGCAACCACCGGACACCGGACACCGGCCACCGGCCAATGGCCACTAACCAACGGCCGTGGCCACATTTAAGGGGTTTTTTGTTGTTTTTTTTTCTTCTCTGTTATTTTGGCTTTTGGTCGGAGTTAGCTGGGAATAACATTTAATTAACATTTTTCCTCGCTTTCGAGGCGCAAAATAATCACGCATAGGCGTATGTGGTTTTTTCCGTATGTGGGGCACCTCATGCCACAGTGGAGCAAGTTGTATATGAATCTACAAATTATTATATACAATTAACAAACCTTAATTTATTCATTTGATCAAAATTACATATTTTTATTTATTTTATGCACACAATTTTAGAATATTTTTAATTTATATATTCATATGAGCATTAAAAAAGAGAAAAAATAGTAGAGGCAAAGCAAAAATAAACAAAAACGGTTTGTCATGTAATCATTTTTTATTTAAAGTATTTTTATATACATGTTCATATATTTGGTTTCTAAAATATTTGTAAAATATACAATTTATTCGAAAATATTTTATTTTTCATTTTTCAATTACGCACATGTTTGTGCCACTGTGCAGCGGTTATACCCAGCTGATTTGTTCTATTGTTGGCAATGTGTGGCCTTTCGAGTAAGTTATGATTATGGCAACTGGAAACATTGACATTACTTAGTTTTGGTACGGCGCAGAGTTACATAAATTTAATTGTTTGGTTTTTGTATTTCCTAAGACACGCACGTTCTGGGCGCAGAATTTCAGATGGGCGGGGTCACATTTGCATTTGTTAGCCGATTCTCTCGGCCGGCAGAGTGTTACGTATCTCACGGATACGCATACGAAAAATGAACAAATTTCCATCGGCTTTGTTTTTTGTTTAGTTTTTATTCATTTTTTTTCTTTCTTTCTTTATACTGGCTTTGATTAATTAGCGGGTCGTCTTTTGTATTTGTCGGTCGACTTATTTTTGGGCCCTTAAGTGCGATATTTGTAACACTTTGCTGACTTATTGTTGGCCAGCTAAAGAACTGCAGATGCCAAGGTCCAAGTTCCCCTTCTGACTCCGATAAGGCTAATTAACCCATTACCTCACCGTTGTTGCCATTGTCCGGCCTAACTTGGGTCATTCAAATGTTGTTTTATTTTTTATTTATATATGTATATTTTTCTCAATTTGTTCTGCTTCTTCCATTTGCAGGCGTCTTGGGCCGCCGCACACGTGTTTGGCACTGTCGACTTACAAATCTGCGCAATAAATTCCAATTTGGCGCCCTAATGGATCCTCCAAAACGGCCAATTAATTTGGCCAACTGAATTGGCCGCAATTAGTTTGGCGCAGAGCACATTTCATATTTACCTATGACAGCACATAAACCATGCTTAAAAGCGTAACCAAATCCGGCATCTTTTATGGTAAATTAATTTTTTTTAAGTTTACAACGTTCTTTCAAAGACAATATAAATAGTGTTTATATTGTCTTTGGTTCTTTAATGTGAATCTCAAATTGCGCTTAGCAATTTATTCGACAATTTGTACACCCATAAAATGTAAAATTAATCAAAACACAAAGATTTTAAATATGATTCGATTTTATAATTATTTATAGTTACTCTTATTTTGTCATGATTTGCCCTTTAGATAACCTGTATGCATTTTTGAAAATAAAATTTTTTTATTTTTTTTGGTCAAAAAATCATGTATACTTCCCTTCCCCTTACTCATTTTTGGAAAAAAACCATTTTTCAAAATGTAGAATTGCCAATTTCTGGTTTTAATCGCTTGTATTTGTCACAAATAGTATAATAAACAACATTTAAGCTGATTCTGAGGGGGTCAAATTTTTGATAAATGTAAAGTTCTCAGATCCATAGATCCCAAACTCCCATAACTTTGCCAAAACTGAACCGATTTTCATGTTTGATGGCATTTTGATCATGATTTTTCATTTAGATTGATTCTACACTTAACATATGTGCAGTTTTGAAAATAAAAATTTTTTGATTTTTTGGAAAAAATCATGTACTCTCCCCTTGTGTATTTACAAAAAAAATTTTTTTCAAAATTTAGATTTGCGAATTTATGATTTTAATCGATTGTGGTGGTCACAAATAGTATAAAAAACAACTTTTCAGCTGATTCTGAGGGGTTCAAATTTTTGGTAAAAAATCATGTTAAAATCGACAAAAATTTTGACATGTAAAGTTCTCAGATCCATAGATCCCAAACTCCCATAACTTTGCCAAAACTGAACCGATTTTCATGTTTGATGGCATTTTGATCATGAT